>AP025056.1:2398326-2521286 GCA_036186865.1 Eustoma russellianum
TTAAAAAAAAAAAAAAAAAAACCTTGAGCTCCTCTTCAAGGTCTTTAACTTGGCTGGTTAGACTTTCGAGTTCAGAAGCTATCATGTCAGCCATTTCTTCATCCAGCCCTTCCTCTTTAGCCAAAGCTGAGAGTGGAGTTGTCATAAAAATAGATAATCTACTGAAACAAATTCCACAACACACTAGACAGCAATTGTGGGTCAAACCTCTTGTCTGTTCTAGTTGCATCTGACAGTCCTTGTATCTCCTGTAAGCCAACACCACCTGCCACCCAAAGGTCACGAAATACATTGCTAATGTAATTAAAACAACCACGCGAATCCAGCAGGTTCATCGAAAAGCAAAATATTTGGCTAAATATTGAACCTCATCAAGTTCAGAAACAGATTGCGCCAGCTTTTGGTATTCACTTGGATTTGAAACAACGTCTGGATCAGCCAACTTGAGCTGCAGTCAGAGGATCGAAGTTCATATGCAGCAGACAAGTAGCATCAGTCATAAAAATTGAAGGGAGATAAACCATACCGACAATTCCTTCCACGTTCTCTCTGCGGAATCCAATTTGGAGATGACATACGGTTCCTGAAATTTTACCACTCGTTAGGCAGAGTAGAAAAGGAAAATATATCACAATCAATGAATCACAAACGAATAAGCATTACATCTTTTCACCCATCGGTTCACGAATCAAATTACCAGTCTAGGTTAGATGTTTTGTGGACGAAACCAAGGATTAGGCATCGCAGTTGGCGTAATTTAGAGTAGCGAGCAATTTTTTTTTTTATTTGTTTGCGAAAATAAAGTTGTTTGGCAGATAAAAAGAAAACAAAAGTTATTAAGGTTGAGTCACCAACCGCCAAGCATATTGTTTTAGTGCGAAGCTGCGTCGGCGACGGTAGTAGTAGAGAAGGCCTTCTTCTAAATCGGCCATAGCACTGTCGTCGGAGTGGAAATTCCGCCGAACATGTGGAAGAAAGTTGAGAGGTTAAACTAATCGTCAGATGGTTCATGCCTCGAATTCTCCTCCCGTAGCCGGTGATTTACAGAGGAAAAAGGCCAAGCAGCAAACAACCGATAGGAACTCAATGGAACGGATAACGGTAAAAAAAAAAAAAAGAAAGAACGTGTACAAAAACCCCTGGGTCTACGATTAGAGAGCGCCAAGCTGAATTTATCTTGGTCTTGTAACCAAAAGAAGAATTTATCTTCCTCTTCTTACCTTGGTTCATTGGTCATAAAAGCGTAAGTTTCACGCGGCCGGTGTAATTTTTTTTTAGCGTGCATTTTGAATACTTAGCCACAAATTGGCAATGAAATTAATAACGACTGAAAACATTTGACGACAAATTTATAGCCGTACGAATACACTTTTTTTAAAAAAATTATAAATATTAATTACAACGACCGTAAAAATATATGGTTAAAGAATTATATGGCATCAACCTCTAAAAAAGGTAGCCTAAATTTTTCTATTCTATTTTTTCTTATAGTAGATAATATATGATATCGATTTCTAAAAAAGTTATATTAAATTTTTTTCAAGCTCTACCAATTGCAAACGCAAAAGTCTTTTACAGGATAAGTTGTCTTTCCGGTCTTTCATTCTCGACTCTCATCTCAGACTTCAATTTAAAGAGGGTGACTGATGATTTGAAGAAACCAACAGACACAAACATTGCAGGAATAAATTCAAACTTGATATAAAGGGAATATCCTAGAGTTAAATAGGAAACCAACACTAATTGTCCTCGTGCATGCCGTTTGTGCTATGCCACCAAGCCCAGCACCGGAGAGAAAAGTTGGACGAATAAATGAAATTGGAGCAATATGTTTTTATTAGAAATTTGTAATAAATGTTTTTCCTAACTAGGATGCACAAAATGGCTACGCAGAATGTATATTCAAGGTCTATCATTAGTGAGATCTGAAGGATCATGTTAGACAAGTGAACCAAGACTGTATACCACATGTTGTTCTTTTGATACAAATAACACAATTAGTGGTTATCGATTATCTAGTTATTATATCTCAACATGAATACCAAAGTTATAGATTATCAAATATGTATATGTGAGGATAACCAAAATGCTCATGAAGAGGATGACATCGGTTATTGGTTTATGATAATTATACATAAGAAGGCATGCAATTGTTTGCGTGCTGACAACATGAATTTCTTATTCAAATATGTCATTACATATAATCAATGGTAAGACGACATTTGACCTCCATGGTATTTCATGGACCAATTGAGGAGAATGGTCCTCGAGCAGAGTATCTTATGTTAGTTTAATTATGTCATGTAAAGAATGGGCTTATAATATATGAAGGCTTTATCATGGAGATTTTTTTTTTCCAACATATCAAAAGTAATACTTATTATTCTATAATACTTTCCATTTCCAATTGAGCTAACTACACACTCTTTTTCAACTTTGGAATATGATGGAATAAAGCAACATGACTGACTAAATTGGTTGCGCTTCTTATTTTGTGAAGTAGCAGTTGATCGACACAGCTTGACGCTCATTACGAGTCATCAGAAAACAATCTCTGTGTGTTTCTAACATATTAGTATGGTTGCGTACATCCAACTCTCATACCCCGACATAGACGGAAGCCTATAAAGCAATGTGGTAATGTTGTTGTTGCTATTACTCTATGATATATTGCATACACAAAACATTTTAATAAATATTTATCGTTTTTTTACAAATGTCACATTTTCATTTGCATCTTATATGCTTCTTAAGTTATAACTTATCATATACTAGACCACAAAATGGCCGAGTTGTCCTAAGTTTTTCAAATGGATTATTTTATAAGGACAATTTTATTTACTTAACTTACTTTTATAGTTTAACACGTGTCAATTGTTGCTATGACTAATTGTCTCAAATAGATAATACCACGCAAACTCAGTTAAATTTTATCCTTACCATTCTTGTACAAGAGTTCTATTTTTCCAAATCACATGTCATACGTATTTAAATGTTACTGTTTATTTTTTCAGAAGACTTTCTAACTCTTCTCTTCAGTTATTCTTTAATTCGTCAAATATAACCATGTCATATGTATTAAAGCTTTGGCAAACAAACACATATGATATTATCATAATAATGGGTTACAAAATGAGCAAAAGAAAGATGATAGTATATTTGACCTCATTTGTTCTAATGTTTGAAAGAAACTCTTACTATATAAAGTAATAATATCAATATCTTAAACCACGTTGCAATAAAACTTGTTACAAATGCAGACCATAACTTTTACAATGACTATAAGACCCAGACGTGAGACCCAGCATACGAAGAGACTACAGATGGATTATAAAATTTTCAAAGGAAAATATATCATATGATATAGAATATTGGACGCGAGATCTAAATGGACCATGAAGTTTTATAGCAAAATATATCACTCCACCTAAAACATTGTAAGAGGGACCAAATCACTAAAATGATGGACCTCGAATTTTAATAATAAAAGATATCATGTAACCTACAATATTATAGTTGGGACCAGTGGTAGACCAGAATATTATATTAGGAGTGTAACATAAATTACAAGTTTTGTACAAAGGCTCCAGTGCGAAGGGCAACCGACAGGACAGCCAACGTACGGACAATCGAAGCAAAGCGGCAACTCGAAATCACTACTACAAGCAATTCCATCTTTCTAGGGGTACTAGGATTCTCTACACCTTCACTTTCTCTCCTAGCACTAGTAGTTGAGGAGGAGGATCAGAGAGTTCGTCTTTCTCCGATCCTCCACTCAAACCAACAACAACCAACTTTTCTGTAACAATTTCTTTAACGCTATCGCTACCGTACACACACACACACATTTCATTTTTGGTTGATTCTTCATTAGTCATATAGTCAAAGCAGTCAGAGAATGGACCTGTACGGACGGAGCATCGTCGTGTCCACCAAGAAAACGTACCCGACCCATAATCCCGAATGGGCTCAAGTCGGACTGAAAGGCCGGTTGACCTGCAACTTAGAATTTTTGATTCATTGGATGATGTAGATAGTACTGTGTACGTTTTTTTTTTTTATGTTGGTATCATGAATAGTTTTGGAGAGTGTGAACTGTTTTGTTTGGGAATGCAGAATCAGAGAAGAGTTTGGAGAATTGGGAGGGCGAAATGTACCCGGAGAGAATCGGGCAACCCAACTGCCAGTACTACATGCGAACTGGTTCCTGTGGTTATGCTGCTAACTGTCGCTTCAACCATCCTCGCAATCGCGGTCTTGTGAGTCCCTTCTATCTGATCGCCCCTTTCATATTCTTGCTTTCCTTAAGAAAAATGGAAAGATGACAAACATCAGAAAGGCCTTTGGATTAGAGTGCTTGACATAGAAATTTTACTTAGCCTCTATATTTCAGGGTTTCTGCCTACATATCTGACTTATTGATGTACCCCTATTTCCTTTTTTTTCATTTGGTTTAAGCTTCTTTCTAACTCGTGTGGTTTAACGTTAATCGAGGGGCTTCTTTTCTTTTTTCTTTTTCTTTTCCTTTTCTATTTTAGCTTTTGTTATTCCTGAAGTTGTTATTTATGATCATGACTGATTTTAGCTGGTCCAGCTTTTTGACCGAATTTTAGTTATCATGGCCGTTTGTTTATTGTGGCTTTCATATTGGTTCACTTTGGTCTTCAGTTGGAAGGTTTTGTTTCTTTTGGAGGGGATGAATATCCTGAGCGAGTTGGGCAACAAGATTGCCAGGTGCTCTGTTTTGATCTTTTGGTTAATTCTGTTTTCCTTCTTTTACCTGTATCTGTAGTCAATTTCCTTGCAACTTATTCGACGTGATCGCTGTGCTTGACTTCATGCTCACATTACTTTTAGTTCCTTACACTCTTAAAAATGGTTCTTTATAAGCAGTATTACCTGAGAACAAGGACTTGTAAATTTGGAAAGAGCTGCAGATTCAACCATCCTAGAAATCTTGACGGATCTTTAATTAACGTGCCCTTGAATGCTTATGGTTACCCATTAAGGCCGGTATGTTAATGAATTAGGTTCAATTGCTTGATTTAAATATGGAAAGTACGTCTAAATGTTGCTTTCATCATAGGGCGAAAAGGAATGCTCCTACTATTTGAAGACGGGGCTTTGCAAATTTGGTATTTCCTGCAAATTACATCATCCTCAACCAGCTGGTGTATCGGTGCCACCATCTGCATGTCCAATTTATCCAGTGCAGGCTTCTCCAGTTGTTCCTACTGGGGCATTTGGTGGTGTATTTACTAACTATATGCTCCAAAGGCCACCTCTATTTGTTAATTCATATTTGCATGGTGTCAATGGTGCAGTGCAGCTCCATGCAGGGGTTTTATTAGTGGCAAATTGGAGTTCTTACCAGGTGTGCCATCATGTTACTCAATCAGGCTTTACACAATTATTGTTTTGTAGTTTATGCTCATTTAGTTCCGTTGATGCAGGGTTTAGTAAACCCTGCCCTATCCCGGGTTAAGAAGCCATCAGTTGAAGCAATGGGCGTGAATGAAGCATCACAAGCTTTTACATCTTACCCACCAAGTCCTTCTGGCCATTTTGGTTCTAATCTTAAGCCAAAAGAGTTTCCAGAAAGACAAGGGCAACCACAATGCCCTTATTACATGAAGCATGGGGATTGTAAATATGGTGCATGTTGTAGGTATCACCATCCACCAGCTCGGCTTGCAACAAGGATGTATTGCTTTCTTAGTCCTCTTGGCCTGCCGCTTCGCCCGGTATTAGTCTATACTATGCTCCTCATCCATCTTCTTTCCTATATAAACTAGAATTCTTATAAATTTTCTGCTGCATCCAGTTAAGTGGCACGTTCTCATACTTTTTTATATGATGATAGTTGATTTATCTGAACTTATGATTTGATATCAGACTATTATGTTTTAGTGTGTCTCATATTAATTTATGACCATGGATAGAGTTCATATGTGTATAGCGGGTCATTGTCTCCAAAATATGACAAAGCGTTTTAGAAACAAAAGCTATGCATATCGAGTGTCTGCAAATGAGATATATCACTCTTCTATCTATCAAGATTATGACATTGGGCCTTGTATGGCGAATATACTTCAAGGCCATGGAAATTTAAGCAGTCAGAATGTGAGTGGCCTTTTTGTTTCTATATCCCTTTCCTCACCATCACCCACCCACACCCACCCCCTGAAGCAAAATGAGGTCATCCTTGACTTCTTTCGTGTAGTTTGATCTAATAACATTTTATTAGCTTCAGATGTATCATGCAGTACCTTTTGTGAGGGACATAAGTGACAATTTGGTCGATCATTTGATATGCAGTTTGCATGACTCCCTCCCCCCCCCCCTCCCCCCTCCACACACACCCTTTATTTATTTATTTTTCAAGTGTGGTTTGAGAAGTCTCTACGTGGATGTATCTTGCATCTTACGTCTATGCATAAGAAATCTTGCAAACCAGTATACCATTGAATTTGTGCACAATCAATGCTGGTTGATCATACCCCTTCTTATTATGGCCATCCGTGTAACTTCCATATACATTGGTTCTTTTGCAAGAATAAGAAAAAGGAAATGTTAAGATCTAAAATTTTAGTTTCTTCCCCTGGGGGCTCTGAACATTTAAGGAAACTCGATGCATCAATCATTGTGTCTTTGTCTGCAAAAGGAAAAAAATAACGGAGTTGGTATTTCTCTGAATTCGGAAAATCAATCGCGCTCCTTTTTTATTTTGAATAATCCATGTGCATGGATCAATTTGCAAGACATTTTAACCTCAGGAAACAACATGCACTACATTTTTTCTTTCATTTGCTTAGGCATTTTATATCCCATCTATATATAGATTCATGATTTTACTGCTCCATTTCTACAGACAGCTCGAATTGCTGTAATGCCAAATGAAGTCAAATTTTCAAATGTATCACATTAAATATCTTTACTTGCAGTGCAGGGTTAACATTTCTTCTCTTTTTGGCTCGGGTGCTGCACTTCTACGCAAACCCGTTATGATGGCTAGAATGTCTGCCATAGTTTTCAAAAACCCGTTATGATGGATTTGCTTTAAAGTGAGTTTTGACCTTACTATTCATCGTTATGAACAGGGTGTGCAGTTTTGCAAATATTATATGCAAAATGGGAGCTGCAAATATGGGGAGAATTGCAAATTTGATCATCCATTGGGAGGAATGGAGTATAGTCCACCATCATCCTTGTTGGGTGACACGCCAGTTGCAACATACCCTTTTAGTCCATCAGCAACAACGGGCGTTATGTTTTCAAATGAGAAGTCCAACTTGAGTAGCAGCAGAAACACCCTTGTTCAAGATTAGAATGCTTTCGCTTTACTAGAGAACGTTTGAAACAGAGCTCAGGTCGCAAGAAATTGCAGTAACCATTTTATAAGCCGTTTGAACTTATGGCTTGGCATATTACTGAAGTCGACAACTTTGACAGTTTGACTTGAATATTCAAATGAACCTACTTCGGACATGCATATTCTCACTCATTATCATGCCTTTATGTTTTATTTTTCTTTCTTTTTTCTTTCTTTTTTGAATGTGTATGTTTGATATTAGATATACTTTTTTTTTGAAGAAAGCGAACAAGTATGTCTCGTCAGAGTTAGTTTGTTAAATTAGTACCAAAAGTTACTCTACAGATGTGGATGCAAGTGGTTATGAGTGTCTTCAGATATTTCATGGTACTCCGAAAGTAAAGATTAACTAGTGGTATTGTAAAGGAGCCGTAAGGCTCACGGTTACAGTGCTTATCCATCTGTTAACATTTTGGTATCATGGCAGCTGGCTTCCAGCTCTTCGGTTGAAGAGGATTCTTGAGAAGAGTTCCACAGGCTGTACTTCCTCTAACAAACTTTAGTTATTTCTTCAATTGTAATTCTTATCCTTATCTTGTAGTCATTTGACTTGTATCACAAAAACCCTAGTGATAGTCTATATAATTTTAGCTGTGTAAGTGCCGTATGTTGATGTGAATGAAATACTTCATTTGATACTTTAATCTTTCATGGTATCAGAGCCATAACGACTCCCACGAGTATTCATTCAACCTTGCTATTTTCTTTCGATGGCTGACAACGCTTCTCAAAGACAAGGCTCCCTTGATGGAGTCATTGCTATTAACGTTGCAGCCCAGTTACCCACTAAACTACACAAAAACAATTTTCCTTCTTGGAAGGCTCAATTCGATGCCTTACTGTTTGGCTACGATTTGATGGGCTATCTTGATGACAGCAAACCATGTCCCTCTAAGTTTGTGACCGATAAAGATGGTGCCACGACACCAAACCCAGATTTTGCTATCTGGACTAGACAGGACAAGATGCTTCTTCATGCAATTCTTGCATCTGCGTCCGAAACGGTGGTACCCTTAATAGCCACTGCCACTACCTCTCGTGATGCTTGGACAAAACTACACAAACTGTATGCCAACAAGTCTCGTTCCCGCATCATGAATCTCAAAGAAAAACTGACCAATATCACATGTGATACTCAGTCAGTTGCTGACTATCTTCAAACTATCAAAGGCATCGCAGATGAATTGGCTCTCACCGACACTCATCTCAGTGACGATGATTTAACTATCTTTGCGCTCAATGGTCTTGGAAGTAACTTCAAAGAAATTGCAGCTGCCATGATACCAAAATGTTAACAGATGGATAAGCACTGTAACCGTGAGCCTTACGGCTCCTTTACAATACTCCCTACTCCTGTCCTCCATAACAATACTCCCTATAGAGCGCTTTTCTCCAAGATTCCCAATTATCAAGTGTTGCGAGTGTTTGGTTGTTTATGTTATCCCTGGCTTCGGCCTTACACTGCCCATAAACTTGAACCGCGATCTAAACCCTGTGTGTTTCTTGGATACTCCAACACCCATCATGCGTACAAATGCTTTGATCCATCCACCCAGCGTTTATATATCTCTCGTCATGTTCAGTTTGTTGAGCATGTCTTCCCATTTGCCACCCGTTCCACGTCTGCGCCTACGCATATTCCTGCACCTACGTGGCTTTCTTGCTCCACTGCGTGTTCGGCTTTCCAGCCTGCTGCCGAGGTCATCCCTGCTCCCTCCTACACTTCACCTGCTGGCTCACCTGGGACGCAAGCTGCGCTGGCCAGGTATGATTCTTCTCCTACTGTGGTTCTCCCTGTACATTCCCCGCCCCACCCATCTCCTACAGCAACATCCCCTCCCTCTTCACCCGAGGCAACACCTCCCGCATCCTCTACCACCCTCCCCTCCGCTTCGTCCATCCCACCTTCCGTAGTTGATTCTTCGCCTCCCCTTCCATCCCCTATCATCACCCGTTCCCGCAATAATGTGTTCTGTCCTAAACAATTCCCGGACTATGTCACCCTGCATCACACCACTAAACATCCACTGCCTCAATCTCTTGAACCAACCAGTGTCCGCCAGGCTCTTAAGGATCCCAAATGGTGTGCTGCGATGGATGATGAGCTTGCTGCTCTTTCGCGGAATGGCACGTGGGTTCTTGTTCCCCCCCACCAAATCACAATCTTGTTGGTTGTAAATGGGTGTTTCGTATCAAGCGACATCCAGATGGTTCCATTTCTCGCTACAAAGCTCGCCTTGTTGCCAAAGGTTTTCATCAACGTCCTGGCATTGATTTCCATGACACCTTTAGTCCGGTTGTCAAACCCACAACCATTCGGGTGGTTCTCTCTGTTGCCTTAAGTCATGGCTGGTCTATTTCTCATTTGGATGTCAATAATGCGTTTCTCAATGGTCATCTCACCGAAGATGTATATATGACTCAACCTCCAGGGTTTCGTGACAAAGCCCGTCCGCATCATGTGTGTCATTTGCGTCGTGCTCTTTATGGCTTGAAACAAGCTCCTCGGGCTTGGTATACCGAGTTAAAATTGTTCCTTCTACGCTATGGGTTCTGTAATTCGAAGTCTGATACATCACTTTTTATCTATCGTTCCGGCACTACAGTTATCTACTTTCTTGTATATGTTGATGATTTGCTTGTCACAGGAAATTGTACAGCCTCCATTCGAGCGTTTGTTGAGTCTCTCGCCTCTCGGTTCTCACTAAAGGATCTTGGTCCCCTAAGCTATTTCTTGGGTATTGAGGCTGTCTTCACGTCCAATGGTTTGTTTTTATGTCAGAGTAAATATATTCGTGACCTCCTTGATAAGTATCACTTAACGGGTGTCAAGGATGCTGCCACCCCAATGGCCTCAAGCAGCCGCCTACTCCTTCATGACGGCTCTCCCCCTGCAGATGCCACCCAGTTTAGGAGTCTTGTTGGTGCACTCCAATACTTGCAGCTCACTCGCCCAGATATTGCCTATGCCGTGAACAAACTCGCGCAGTTCATGCATTCACCAACCCAAACCCACTGGACTGCTGCTAAGCGTTTATTGCGGTATCTCAAACATACTCTTCATTTTGGTCTCACCCTTCGGCGCACACAACCCCTCTCACTTCGGATTTTTTCTGATGCCGATTGGGCTAGCGACCACGACTCTTATCGCTCCACTACTGCATTTATTCTTTTCCTTGGTGCTAATCCAATTTCGTGGTGTTCTAAAAAGCAACGCACTATTGCTCGGTCATCTACGGAAGCAGAATATCGGGCTGTTGCTTCGGCTGCTGCGGAGGTTACTTGGGTCACACACTTGCTCTCGGAACTTGGTCTGTCCCCTACGGCACCTCCGGTTATCCACTGTGATAATCTCAGTGCCACATATCTCTGTGCCAATCCCGTATTTCACAGTCGCATGAAGCATGTCGCACTAGATTATCACTTCGTTCGTGAAAAAGTGGCTGCGGGTGATCTTCGGGTTGTTCATGTCTCCACTCAGCATCAACTTGCGGATGCGTTAACCAAACCCCTTGCCAAGGACCGCTACAACTTTCTTCAATCCAAGATTGGCCTTTCCGACGGAACCGCCATCTTGCGGGGGCGTGTAAAGGAGCCGTAAGGCTCACGGTTACAGTGCTTATCCATCTGTTAACATTTTGGTATCATGGCAGCTGGCTTCCAGCTCTTCGGTTGAAGAGGATTCTTGAGAAGAGTTCCACAGGCTGTACTTCCTCTAACAAACTTTAGTTATTTCTTCAATTGTAATTCTTATCCTTATCTTGTAGTCATTTGACTTGTATCACAAAAACCCTAGTGATAGTCTATATAATTTTAGCTGTGTAAGTGCCGTATGTTGATGTGAATGAAATACTTCATTTGATACTTTAATCTTTCAGGTATAATTAGATGATGTCATCTATGAATGTACATGTTAATAAGGAGGGTGAATATATGAGATATATCAATGTACATGCTAATAAAGAGGGGAATCATTGGTTATTACAAATTATTTGTATATATTTATAAATTTGATTGGCCGAAAATAACTATTCATACTTGTTTTTTTGATGATGTTGGATCTTCACCAGGCGGATCAGAGATGATTCGAAGATAACGCTGCTAGCATCTTGTTAGGGTCTTTTGTTCTAACCTGTCAGGAAAAGACAACGTTAGAGGCCCAAGGCTCAGTGAGCGTCGGAGAGTTTTCCCCAGGGTAGTACCCCTGAGTCTCTAACGTTGTCTTCCCTTCGCATGTTATAGCAAAAGACCCTAACAAGATACTAGCGACGTTATCTACGGATTAACTCTGATCCGCTTGGTGAGGATCCGACCTCATCATTCTCGCTGGGTGAAAGTATTGTAAAATTTCTCACCTTGAGTTTTTCTTACTCACAGTCAGAGGTTTCGAGTTCAAATTTGAGAAAGGAAACTCAAGTTTAGAAACTTTAAAATTTATTGGTTTTAATATCTTTGATGCTCGTGTCTTTGCATTGTTTGTCAAAAGGCTGCTTTGTTTGGTAAGAAACACTATATATTGAGAGTGCATTTGGTAAATTGACAGTGATTGAAAGTAAATTTTTTATGCTGAAGAAATAGTAGTAACTAAATTTATTTCAGAATGAATATAAACATTTTATTATTGTTCGCACTATTTCAGTATAAAAATGAAGCTTATTAAGTTGACTAATTCTTCAACCTAGTTTAACCAAAAATTCGTATTTGACAAATTGGTATTGAACTCATGTTCACATTCCAGTGAAAAAATCTAGAATAAAATTAACTCCTTTATGTTGCAGTTCAACATATGTCTTTTACATGTGTACTTCAGTGTTTCGAACAAAATTATCAGAGAATTATAATTTTGTTTTGAATTAATTGTAATACCCTCTATCAACTACTAAATTTTAAGTTGCAATTACCACTAAAATATTTGTTTTGGCATTTCCCCTTTTTGTTGCTATAGACCTAAGAAATAAGAGAGATTTTATGGTACTTCACAAGAAAGCTAATAGTAAATAGTGGAATGGAATAATACCATATATAAATTTAGGTGCCAGGAGTGGTGGTTGGTCATTACAAAGGCCCCATATATATACACACACACACACTCAATTTGTTTGACTTTTTTCAGTTTATGCACAATAGTATATATAGTGCCGAGAACAACATCCATATTATCCTATTATCTTAGATGCTTCCGTCTATGATGGAGTATGAAGGCATCGAATGTACGTAACCATAGGTGTTTTTCGATAACACATAATGAAAATTACGTCAAGCTGTGTCGATCAACTGCGACTTCACAATATAAGAAACACAACGAATATATTGAGTCATTTTGTTTTATTCTACTATATTCCATATTGAAGAAAGAATGTGGCATTAATTCTATTGGGAATGGAAACTATAGTGATGAGAGCAACGAAATTTATTAACGTGATTTCTTTGTATGAACCTCTCATTAAGAAAAGCACTCGAATAGTTGAACGTTAGCCAAATAACAGTCATATATATTATAGAGAGCGATGAATTTGTTAGTGTATTTTTGGGCTTTGTAATAAGTCGTGTGTGTGTGTGTATATATATATATATATTTTATTGAGAACGACAAAATTTGCTACTGTGTTTTGGGCTTTGTCTAGCCCATCCATCAGAGAAATCACACAAATAAATTAACAGCAACCAAATGGATCTGGACTTGAAATCGATCAAAGTAAAATGTTTATTGTTTTGATACGGGATCTACGTATACATAATGGCAAATGTGATGGCGAAATAAACCAATATTGATATAGTATATTATGTCACTATAACCAATATATTATGTATAAACCACTATATCACAATATGACTATTACCACTACATCACTATATTATGTATACGATATTATGTATAACCACTATATCACTATATGGTAGAAATAACCACTGTAATACTATTATACTAGCATTTATGAGTATGGTGACATTATTATAAGTCTGTTATAACTAATGTCAACTTTTCATAACAACAAAGATAAAAGGCCGATGTAATTGATCTATATATTACTGTCAAACCTATAGGGTCGCCGAGTTAAACAAACAGAGAACCTGAAATACATTAAACGAATCTGGATCAACATACAGCGAAAACAAAATACAAACCCTTTCGACAAAAAACTAGACAAGAAAAGACAAGCTCCCTGCATTTTTGAGGCGTACATTTACCTGGGGAGGCAAAATGCCAATTCGCTAATAGGTGGTGGGAGCGAGAGCACAAATGAATCTGAACCAATCAAAGCCTTTTGTTCCTGATAGAAACATCAGTATACAGGGTACACCATCAAAGTATTGTTTGGGCATAATATCCCAAAGCACTAGATTTTATTATTTAGTTTCTTTAACTCACCATAACTAAATAATAAAATCTTTAGAGCATTAGTTATTGATGTCATAAATGAATAATTAAAATTTTATTACTCGAGAAAAATTTATGACACATATATTCTTAAATATTGTGTTTAGTCAGATTAATCATTAAGAGTTGGTATTAATAATTAAGAACAATACATATGATGAATATATGTCATTCTTGTTTGACCTAATGATAGTTTTCTAATCATATATGTAGGTGTTCTAAAGTCACGTGAGTTCATTAGACTGACATGCCGTTAAGAATACTATATGTATATAACGTTATTAGTTTATTCCCAACTTGAACAAATTATAACGCTCCATATACTTTAGACATGCATTTACTTTATGCATGAATTGTTTTATTTTAACTCATGTTAATGGAGTACTAAAATACGTCTATATCTAAGTGGAGCTTGGATAGTACATGAAGTGGTATAGTATCATTTAGAGGATTCATCACTTCCTTGGATTAGAAGTTTATATCCTCGGCCTCTTGGTTGCAATATAAGTGACTTGATAAGTCTATGACCGTGGCATGACGAGTTAATCAAAAACTCAAATCAAGTTACTTCTAAAATCGAGTTTATATTATTGTTGATAATGATGCTTTATGTATCAATAATAGATTTGATATAAGACGGAGACATTTAATTACACGGTGTTTGTTCATAAGTGGTTTATGGTTCACTACCATTTTTCTATCGCGTTGAGTGGCCAATAACTAATGCTAGAACCACGTTGGTTAGTATGGATTTACTCTTCGGTGTTATAAACCTAGAAGATCACACGCAACAACATGAGTACCGGAAGAGTTAATTAACTGGATAGTTAATTAATTAATTATTTATTAATTGAAATAGATCATTTCAATTAATCAGGTTGCTGGTTATTTTATGGATAAGTTTAATCCATAAAGTCATTATTATAGGTTTAAGAGCTGAATTTATAATAGTGAAAAATTAAGGTTGGTTTGGTTAATAAACTAAAGACTTGTCTATTTAATAGTAAGACCGAAGACCAAAAACCCTAGCCGTCATCTCCTATTCTCATATACATGTTTATGAGAAAAATTAAGAAGATACAGTCTGTTCGCTTTAGCCTTGAAAGACAATACTGGGAGAAAAAAATAGGGAGAAAAATTTTCTTCTAAAGAGCAAACACAAGATGGGAGACTTATAGAATTTGGTGACGGAGGGTATTGGTGTTTGAATTCTCATTCTAGTAGTTTGTGTGTATAGATAGATGTATCGAGATCGTTTTCGAGGGAGGGTATTGGTGTTTGAATTCTCATTCTAATAGTTTATGTGTATAGATAGATATATCGTGATCGCATTCGAGGTTTTTGGTTAATCAGAAATGTCTCGAAAGATGTGTAATTTTAATATTTCTTCAGAATAGATTTACACTTTTATACAACAATACACATGCAATAATCACAAAAACTTGATTTTTTTCACCCTGCATATCAGCCTAAGACCCAACACACCACTCATCATACGGTAATTCAATTCTGATTATTATACATTTTATCACTTGTTTATTAATTAATGTAAAAAAGATATATAATTACAAGTTGCCTTGTAAACTAAAGGGAAAACAAGTCCATTTTTATTATTATATTTTTATCAGTTGACGTGTGACCATTAGAATTTATTTATTGACTAGCGTAAAATTCTTCATATAGTTTACCAGCAAATTCATCTACCTCTATGACCAAATACATATACCCATGAGTGTTTTATTACCGAGTAGACTTTTTATCTTTGCTACAATAATTAATACTCAACTACTGAGATGAAAAAAACTTGTTTGGTGAGTAAGGGACGAAATATATGTATAGAATCAACTTTGCTGAAAGAAAATCCGGAAGATAAAGTAACGATCGGCTGTAGACAATCGATTCGATTGAAAGTATTCTAAAGGTATAATTCTTGGGATCATGGGAAAGACCAAGATAAAAGACCGGTCATCTTTTGAAAGTTTCTTGTCTAGACTTAAAAAAATAAAAAAGGTGGTGCTTGCAAGCTCCTATATATAGATAGACTAGCAATAGAATACCTCAGGTTCAAACAATCTTCACCTTCTAAAATCATCCAGATTTCCCTCAAACAGCTTATAAATCTCAAACAAATTATATCCATCTCCAAGTAAAAAAAAACCCATCTGCAAAAGGGTTTTTAATCATATAACAGAATGGAAAAAGTTATGAGGCTGGCAAATGAGAAAGGATTTGTGGTTTTTAGCAAGAGCACATGCTGTTTGTGCTATGCAGTTAAAATCCTCTTCCGAGAAATTGGGGTTACCCCTTATTATCATGAGCTGGACCTGTAGAAATACTGCTGTATAAAGGTATAAATACTGTATAGATGAAATACTGTATAGATATGTATATAGCCGTTAGGAATGGACTGTACTGTTCTGTTTTTAGAGCCGTTAGTTGAGTTTGTCCCATTACTCTTCCTCAGAGTATATATTCTGCTCTCTGTAAATTGGTTTATGAATGCCTTGAGCATTATCAATAAAATTATTTTCCTCTTCATTTATTTCTTCATGGTATCAGAGCTTTCATTAGGAAGAAACTGCATATGATTGAATCTCTCTGCTCTCAAATACTCTGAATTCTGTGAAGAGGATCTGTCAACAAAACAAAGGAATAGAAGGAGATAAATACCATTCTTGAAGAAGGCTGAAAATTATTGTATACCTACTGGAAAAGAGAAATCTGTTCCAGAAGCAATATCTAAGTCTCGAACGCAGGAGTTCTACTGTTGAAAAGGAAAAAACTTGCGAAGAAGAAAGGTAGCCTTCGAGCAAGAAGAAAGGAGATCAAAACGGTGTTAAACTAGAAAAGTGGTTTTTAACGGAAAACGTTTGTTGCCGTCATCAACAAAACAATTATTTTTATTTTTATTCACCTGACAAGTTTTACACCTAGATTGCTTCTTTATCATTCACGTGTCTGCAATGATGTGCTGTCCCTCATGCATGTAAAGGGAAAATACAGCTGTGTTTAAAAAAGTAAAAAAAAAAAAAAAAAACAATTCCGCCTTTATTTTTAAAACTCCGGAACCCGATGTAAAGATTTGATAAAATCTTGACTCCTCAGCTGTGTCTCTCACATTTATTGCTACAGCCGTTTCCATTGTACTCTTCTTACTTCCCTCTCTGTGTTATCAACATCACATTTATGACTGTACGTTTTTTCCTTCTCTTAAATCAACTGAGTTTTCTCCTCATCTTGTACTTCATCTTCCCTTCAAAATTCACTCCACTCCGCCATTACCTGCTAATATACCCATTTCTTCATCTGCATGGAGGAGAAAGGCAGTGAAGTCACCTCTTCCGGTACTGGAGTTAAACCACCTACAAACTCCTTTGTTGATTCCACTCCAATCACCATAACCAACCAAAAATTCAATGGGAATAATTATCTCCCATGGAGCAGAGCCGTAGAGCTTTTTATCATTGGCCGGGGAAAAAAGGAATATCTGTCCGAAAAAAAGCTCATCCCAGCAGAAACAGATGAAAAATTTGCTACCTGGGAGGCTGAGAACTCAATGATAATGTCTTGGTTGCTGGGCTCAATGACACCGGAGGTTGGGAATACATTCATGCTGCATCAAACTGCAGCCAGCATCTGGAAATCAGCCAAGGAGATGTTCTCTAAACGAGATAACATCTCAGAACTATATGAACTAGAGTCTCGACTTAAGGATATTAAGCAAGGAGATCAGTTGGTGAGTACTTACTATAGCTCCCTTTCTCAGATCTGGCAGCAGATTGACACACTGGAGGACTATCCATGGACATGCAACAAAGATAATCAACTATTTCAATCAATCAAAGACACTAAACGTGTGTTTGGTTTCTTATCCGGCCTTCATAAGGACTATGATGCAGTTAGGAGTAGAGTTTTAAGTACCAAGCCTTTCCCAACTATTAACGCTGCCTTCTCTGAAATAAGGCAGGAAGAGAGTAGGATGAAGGTCATGCTTGGATCTGGGTCTAGTTCTGGTTCTATATCTGAAACTTCTGCTTTACACTCACAAACTACTGAAACTGATAAGGGGACGTTTGTGGCCTCAAAGAAAACAGGTGGGTATGTGAAGAAGTTCTGCAAGTTTTGTCAAAAAAATGGACATGTGTGGGAAGAATGTTACAGGAGACCTGGTAGTACTGTGAAGCCACCAGCTTGGTTCCACAAGCAGAACAATTTCAAGCAGGGTAATCCTGGACGTTCTGACTCTGGTGTCTCATGGAGGTCAGAATCTGACTCATGGAAGCCTCCAAGGGCAGCAACTGCTGAGGCAACTAAAACTGAAGAAGCTGTCTTTACTCAGGCACAAATGGATGCTGTTCTAAGGATTTTGGAGAGTCAGAGAGCTCAGACTCAAGCACAAGCTCAGCATCAGGCACAAGGTATTGGACTCCCTAGTGATCAGATAAGAGCCACGGTGGCTAGCTCAGGTAATGTAGGTAAGGAAAAACTGTGGATTATTGACTCTGGTGCAACACACCATATGACTTATAGAAAAAACTTCCTGACGTCCTTTAAGGTTTTTACTGATCCTAGGAAAGTTAAAATTGCCAACGGTAAGACTATTGATATTCTAGGATATGGAAATATGTGTATATCTAGAGATTTAGTCCTTAAAAATGTGTTGTATGTTCCTCAACTCAGCAGTCATCTTATCTCTGTAAGGAAGCTAATGCTGGATAATAACTGTTTCACAGTTTTTACCCCATCAAATTGCTTCTTCATTCCTTCTTCCTCTTCTTGCTTTCAGGAGAAAGCTTTGAAGGAGAGGATCTTGAAGGAGAAGATTGGCTATTCTAAGCTTCAAGATGGGCTGTTTGTTTTTGAGGATCAAACACCAAGTTTTTTTGAAGATTATTCTAGTACTTATTCTCGTGTAAACAGAACTTCTGTCTCTAGAATAAGTAAAGTAGACTCTAGAATGAATCTTATTCTCTTGTGGCACGTAAGACTTGGACATCCTAATTTTTTGTATCTCAGGAAGCTGAAACCTAAATTATTTACTGGTATTAACTGCAATGATATCAAGTGTGAAACATGCTGTTTTGCAAAACAGGCTAGAGTATCATATCCTGCAAAAGGTTATCAAGCTAGTGCTCCTTTCAACTTGGTCCATTCGGATATATGGGGTCCTTCAAGGACTCTCAGTGTAAGTGGTAACAGATGGTTTGTGATATTTGTTGATGACCATACAAGGGTGACATGGATTTACTTACTAAAACATAAATCTGATTTATCTAAGGTGTTAAAGACCTTTGTTTCTTTGATTCAAAATCAGTTCAACAAGGTTATCAAGAACCTTAGAACTGATAATGGCAGTGAGTATCTTGACACTGAAGTCAAGACATTTCTTGAAAACAAGGGAATACACCATCAAACCTCTAACGTGTATACCCCACAGCAGAATGGTCTTGCAGAAAGAAAACTTAGACACATTCTTGGTGTGGCAAGATCTATTATGTTCACTATGAACGTCCCAAAATACTTATGGGGGGAAGCTGTTTTAACTGCAACCTATCTAATCAATAGGATGCCATCAAGAGTACTTGGCTATATTAGTCCAAGACAACAGTTACTTACTGCTTATCCATGCTGCTTATTAATGTCTGAATTACCATTTAAAACGTTTGGCTGTACAGTGTTTGTGTATTTGCAGTCACAGAGCAGGGGAAAACTTGATAGAAGATCTCTCAAATGTGTATTTGTTGGATACTCAGGAACTCAAAAGGGTTACAAGTGCTTTCACCCTGGTTCCAGAAAACTCTATACTACTCTTGATGTTGTTTTTGATGAACAAACTCCCTATTACTTGACTAACACTCAGTTGAACTCACATGGTACAGATGCTGATAACTACTGGAATATTATCGACATCTCTACAGTAGGAGGACCAGCTGTTGATGATCACTCTAATCCAAGAGAAGGAGTCATATCAACTGCTGAACCTGGTGAGTGCTCCACTCAGGGTGAACCAGAAGCTGGGGCTGTGGATACCAGAACTCTAAGGCCTCCAATATTTCAAGTGTATTCCAGGAGAAGGCCTGCCAACACTGGTTCTGACCATTCCCATCCTGATTATACTTCACCTATGGTTCAGGAACTACCAGGTAATGGTAATAATAACTTAGAGTCTGAATTAGAACTTCCTATTGCTTACCGGAAGGGTACACGTGAGTGCACTAAGACACCATTTCATAGACTTCTAAAATCTGAAGTATGTTCCACCAGGTACCCTTTAGACACAGTTATTAATTATGACAGGTTGGGTTCAAATTTTAAGACCTTTACTGTTGCTCTTGATCATCACACTATTCCAACAAATGTTAATGAAGCTATGAAAGATAAAAACTGGAAACTGGCTATTCATGAAGAAATGAATGCTCTTATAAAGAATGACACTTGGGAATTGGTTCCTATGAGTGCTGAACATAAACCAGTTAGCTGCAAATGGGTTTTCTCACTAAAGTACAATTCTGATGGTACATTAAATAGGTATAAAGCCAGGCTGGTTGCAAGGGGTTTTACTCAAGCTTATGGCATAGATTACTTGGAGACCTTTGCTCCAGTTGCAAAGCTGAACACAGTTAGAATTATTTTTTCCTTAGCTATTAACTTAGACTGGTCCTTGTCTCAGCTTGACATAAAAAATGCGTTTCTTAATGGTGAACTAAGAGAACAGGTTTTTATGAATGTTCCACCTGGCTATGAGACCAAGGAAACTACTGGAAAAATCTGCAGGCTTAAAAAGGCTATATATGGATTGAAACAATCCCCAAGAGCTTGGTTCTCTAGGTTTGCACAAGTCTTAATTCAATATGGGTTTTCACAAGCTCACAGCGATCACACCTTATTTATATTGAAATCTGGAAACCAACTCACTATACTCATTGTCTATGTTGATGATATCATCCTGACTGGAAACTGTGTACTGAGTATAACAAAGGTAAAAAAGTATTTATCAACTGTATTTGAGGTTAAGGACTTAGGATCATTACGCTATTTTTTGGGAATGGAAGTAGGACGGACCAAGAATGGAATGTGTATCTCTCAAAGAAAATATATCCTTGATTTGTTGGCTGAAACTGGGATGACTGGGTGTAAACCAGCCATCACTCCCCTTGAAACTGGTTCTTTAAAATCTGAATCTGGCACTCCTCTTGCAGATGTCCAGTCGTATCAAAAACTGGTGGGTAAGCTTATATACCTGTCTCATACACGTCCAGATATATGTTATGCTGTTAGTTACGTTAGTCAATTTATGCATGCTCCTACTAATATACATTTACAAGCTGTGATGAGGATTTTAAGGTACCTCAAAGGCACACCGGGACAAGGATTATTCTTTGGCAAGACTGAAGACCGAAATATACAAGTATTCACTGACGCAGATTGGGGAGGATCAAGGGGTGATATGAGATCAACATCTGGATATTGCTCTTTTGTGTGGGGAAATCTCGTAACTTGGCGAAGCAAAAAACAACCCGTGGTTGCAAGGAGTAGCGCTGAAGCTGAATTAAGAGCACTTGCACTTGGAATTTGTGAGGGACTATGGATCAAACGGGTGCTTAAAGACCTACATTATGACAGTTGCGGTTCACCAATTTTTGCATATTGTGATAACATTTCTGCTATTCACATGGCTGAGAATCCTATTCATCATGACCGAACTAAACACGTGGAGATTGATCGGCACTTCATCCGTGAAAAAATTGAAAATCAGTCACTGAAACTACAACATGTTTCTTCACATGAGCAGCCGGCTGATTTATTAACCAAATCTGTACCCTCCAATATATTTCAGAGGCTATTATCCAAGCTTGGGTGTCTTAATATCTACACCAAGCTTGAGGGGGGGTGTAGAAATACTGCTGTATAAAGGTATAAATACTGTATAGATGAAATACTGTATAGATATGTATATAGCCGTTAGGAATGGACTGTACTGTTCTGTTTTTAGAGCCGTTAGTTGAGTTTGTCCCATTACTCTTCCTCAGAGTATATATTCTGCTCTCTGTAAATTGGTTTATGAATGCCTTGAGCATTATCAATAAAATTATTTTCCTCTTCATTTATTTCTTCAGGACCGTGATCCCGAGGGCAAGGAAATTGAGAAAGCACTGTCCAGGATGGGCTGCAACGGCCCCGTTCCGGCCGTCTTTATTGGCGGTAAGCTGGTTGGATCCACCAATGAAGTCATGTCTCACCACCTTAGTGGATCCCTGATGCAGCTGCTCAAACCTTATCAGTAGGGCTTAATAATATAGTCAAGGTCTACTTAGGAAATTCTATCCTACAGACTCTTTGTTGCACCAACTAATAAGACGTGTGATATCCTTAGAAAAAGACGCTACCTTCCTATATTTGTATTCCACTATAAATGGTATGGTGCCGGATACATATCTGGGTAGGAATTTCCTTATAATAGTAAGCACGTCACGTCGCGTATCCTGGGTCAGTAATTAGTTGAATAAGTACTGTGGATTTGCAGTGTTTAACTCATCAAAATTAAGTAGAGCATGTGTTTAGTACCAATGGTTTATTATGTTTGAAGGGAAGAAAAATCCAGCTAGTTTTATGTATTCAGAATTTGGTAGCTTGAAAAATAGCATTGTGGAATATTGCAGCCTATTGAATTGAACGTCTTCTGTATTTGTTCCATAATGTGTAAGCATTCGGAATTTTATTAGGAATCATAAACCATGGATCGGTAACTTTAATAAGATTCTGCGTGCATGTCCCCTTGGTTTAATGGAAGACAAATGGAGAAGATATAAAGGCGGATTCCCATGCAAAATTTCCCATCACCACTGCATAGTCCATACCGTCATCCTCTTACACACACGCACACATAGAGTTGGATAATGAAAAAGAGCTAAAGATAAAAGCGTGCCTTACCATAGCCTTAACAGTTGGCGATCTGATATTAGCACGGTTGCAAATTAAAAGAATCAAGACCCAGCATTTGACTTCCTCTTAACATAATACAGCGAAAAATCTAAGGTGAAGATAGACGAAGCCGCCAGTTTTACGTCTTTTCATGACAATAGTATTCATTGATGTAATATTAATTGAATGTGAAAATTGCTCATTAATAAAATATTAAATGTTTATTAAAATAATGCACGTTACAATTTTACATGGTGAGGCAAATTAGTAAGCACCTTTTGGAGACAAAACATATATCCGGCCAGTTTGGTCAATTTGCATTACATTAATGTCAAAAAGGGGGAAAAGGAAAAAGGAAAATATATGTTCCACTTTTACACTGCTTGTTCCATCATGAGGTTATATTTTACTTTTTCTTACCCAGAATAAAGGAAGAGAGCTTTATTCTTTGAGTCCTTCTCATACAATTTTTCCTTTACCTTATCATTTGAGCATTTGATTTTATGCGTGAATATTGGCGCTTTTTCCCTATAAAAATCTGCTTCTATGGGCCGGGTCTACCCGATTCCCTCATTTCTTCCCAATTTCCATGCACGTTAAGGAGATTTCCTGCATGGGCATATTCTGGCGATATGTACATATTATATATATTTTTAAGACTTCAATTGCTCTGTCATTGGCTTATTAGAAATACTTTTTTTTAATGTATTTGAATCGGCTCAAGAATGAAGGCATGACATCAGTGACGGAGCCAGCAGTCCCTTCTTGGGAGCACTGACAGACTTCGCCACAGGAATACCACCTGTCACCGTTTCGGATCGAAAAACCCGACAAAATTTTCTAGACATATTTTTGTATTATAACATAAAATACGTGAAAGAAAACACATCTACCAACCAAAGTACAAAAAAAATAAACAATACACAACAAACAACATGTCGATCATAATTATTAAATGAATATATTAATATACATCAATACTACATTTTATTTGCCTATTGTAGGACGAGAAGGAGTTGCGAAGGGACAAAAAAAGGTTTTTCGATATGACATTGATTGAAATCGTTGCATAATATCTTCATCTTCAATGGTGCTAAAAATTTCATGCTCAAAATAACACAATAAACAATCTGATAGTACGTCATCCCCCAGTCAGTTGCGTTAGATCAGTCTTGACGATATTCATTGCAGAAAAATTAGAAACAAATAATTGTCACAAAAGCTACTGTTTAACAATGGGCATTTGGAAAAGCAGGTTACCTTTTACATTTTACTGTCTAAATGCTGAATCAATGAACCAGTCATATATGGTGTACATAGTTGACTGAATGCGTAAAATAGTTTTCACACCAGCAACATCCAACATTAAGGATTTGAATGCAACCTAAAGGTATGTGTAGCTCTCAACTTTGAAACGACTTTAGAGCAACCAAATAAAATCACAAAAGTTGTGTAATTATAGCATTTTCCCCCAATGGAGTGGCACAACCGTATGCCATTTTCAAATTAATATGTATCAATTATCAAGCATTAGCCCTTACAAGATTTGTAAGATTAGCAACCAAAAAAAGAAAATTTCATCTTCATAAGCAAACTAATGCAAAGAAGTCTAGTAGTTTTCAACGATTACCATACATAGTTCATACTAAACCAATCTAAATTGCAAGAGGAAACCATTAAACCAATTGCAGAATCCAAACAGCCGACACTGATCACAAGATTTACCGTTTGAAAAAAGAAAACACCATAAAAGAAAATGTAAGTTTGAATATTTACCTCTTAATGAATTATTGTTAATCTTGCTTGAGAATTTAATTGTAAAAACGTTTGTTCTTGCTATCCTTCTTGGCCGACACTCAGCTCCATCTGAACACCCTAGAAACTGTGTATAAGAGGAAACCCTAATTAGTAATTATAAAACCGTTTGGGAATTAGAAAAGGAATCCATCAATTTGTGTTCTAAGATTTTCCAAATCTTGAATTCTTCTTCTTCGCCGATTTCAGCTTCCAAAATAAACCAAACCTTCCGAACAAAAGAAAAACACCAGTCCGACACAGTTCAAATTACCAAACCAGATCCGATTCCAACAAGGAAAGCCCTTACCGCCGAAGATAAACTCCAAAATGTGTGGGGGCTGTCCAAAATGTGTCTAAACGATGTGAAAAATGTGTGTGAATCGTGTAAAAACAACCAGCAACATTAAAAAAAAAACCTAGCCATTCAAATTGCTTGGACAACAACAGTGGGGACAATTGAAAAGTCAATGGGGTTTTTTAGTTTCAACCTTTTTGCAATTTTAAAATTTTTTTTTAATCTTTTTTAAAATTTTCAATATAATTAAGAGACCGAATTTCGAGTAAGTTTCAGACATATTTTAGCCACTTAGCAGAGAATTGGCGAACGCTAAGCACTATGTGACCACGTAACAGAGAGTTAGTGTTATGTCAAGCAGAAGCACACTTTGAACTGAATGGCTAAAAAACGACACACACAAACAGCTGAACCGAAAGGCTATCGGAACTGGTGGTATTAGGGAAATTAATTCTTGCTGGCATGTATTGCAACTAGAAAAAATAAATCTAATTTCTTAGATTTTTTTTTCTTTCTCTAGTAAACAGAATGATCTTTCAAAACAAGTTATAAGTAAATGATTAAAAAAAAATTATAGGGTCAATGAATACGACTATTTTTTTTCTAAGATATTAAATTGTTATTCGTCGACAGTTGAAAGGAAAAGCTAGATTATGTAGCACTATACATAGATGAGGTTTCATGTCAATTGTCACAACTTTTTTATCGTGTCTAAGTCGCGTAGTCTTTGGACACCAGAGAGATTAGATTCCTTGGGAAAATACAGTACGTACCACTTGGCAAATTGTAGGAATCATCGACAATAGACGAGGGAAGACTAGACCACCTTAGATTCTTCCACTGCAGTAGAAGACAGGATTCCAACACTTCACGTTGATAAGACCAAGAAATGTTAATTTGCATCTGTCAACAAAGAAAACTTTGACAAGATTCTCTACTTAAACTTTAGCCTTAGACCCGTACACTATTTTCGCAGAGATCCGGCCTTTGGCTTTACAGGTTTTGGAAAATGCCGGCATTTGTTGTCGTCTTTACGCGGGCTCCAAGCGTTTTGGAGGACCATAATACTAGAGCATAAAAATCTGTTTTTGCAACACCCAAAGGTGTACGTTTTCATCTACTTGCATGGGATCCACGCAGCTGCACGTACACATAGAATTGTCCATATTTATTTCATGGACACGCACAATTTGGGTGTTCCACTCAAACTAAGTTGAAGATCTGATTTACAGACGCACCTTGTGTGGGTCTCTGTATAAGTTCTGTTACTAGGCTGAATGTCTGATTTGCAGGTGCACCTTGTGTGGATCACTGCGTAAGTTTTCACTCAACTTATAAGGCCGCTAGGCTCCTGATTTACATCATCCACAATGTTTCTTGGCGCTGAGACGGTTGGGCTCCCAGAGAATCAGAGCTTTATATCTAGCTTGACTCATTTCCTAAATAACTTGACTATCTTGGTTTTTTCATCTAACAATCAAAATAGTTACTTTATTTTGCTATAGTCATCCTTATATGATATCGTGCTAGTTTTAATCTTTCTATAATTTTAAAAAAAACACATGCCGTCATATTGTCGGAAATCGATTCGGAGAGGAAGTCCAAGTGTTTTTGGTTCCTTCAGTTGGCTTTACATATCCAGATTTGTTTTTGGAAAAAGCGGCAAAACTATATATCGCGACACAAATACCTTTTTTGGTTTTGGGTGAGAAACAATTTCGATCTAAGTAATTTACCCTTAAAAAATTCACATTTTCAGAAGGATCATTTCCTTCATATTGTGGGATGTGGGGCCCATTGTATTCTAACAATCGTTAAGTCCAACCCAGGCAGGTTCCCGTGGAAGCCCGATGAAGGGTCAGGGAACCGTTTAAGGCCTATAGGGCTTACATAAATGGGCTGTCTCAGACTGCCCCATGGAGATATACGTTTCGAAAATATCATCTCCTGTTTTTTATATGTATCTATTTCTAGAAGAAGCTAAGGGCAGAAAGCTGGGCATTAGACCTGCATGGAATGAATTTTTTTTTTCATTGGTCTAGAGAAAATGGCTGCTGGGTTGGGATCATTTTCCAGGCCCAATTCTTTGGTTCTGATCTCATATTTCTGGAAACAAATTCCAATGCCATTTACTGATCATTTTCCAGGCCCAATTCATTACAGATTTACTGACTTTACAACCATTCTGTATAATACTATCGCAGAACCTCCTTAGTATTTTTAATTATTGCACACTCAAGATGGTCTATTGAAAATTGTCGGTTCACAAGGCCATTCCACATTGTTATACGCCATCTCTAAGCTAGATGGAAATTTACCTTATATTTCCATTTTGGCCTAAGGAGAAAAGGAAAAGAATAAAAAAAAAGGAGGTGTTGGCTTTTAGAGGGTATGTGCACATTCTTTCTAATCTTACATCCAATTTCAAAGTGGCAAGGAAATATTAAAAATTCCTCCAAAAAAGAGTGACAAAGACAAATGGTTTTTATTTTACTATAGCCATCATGATAGAACTGCAAAATGACCTACTAAATTGGTTGCGTATATTATATTATGAAGTAACAGTTGATCTTTGACGCAATTTATATTATTGGTCATAAGGAAACAACCTTTTTGTGTTTTTAACATATGAGAATGGTTGATCATATCGAACTTTCTATACCCTGCTATTCATATAAATGAGAACTTCTAAACCAATACGGTAATGTTGTTATATAGCCAGCCAGATAACATGCCTGCCAATGTCGCCAGCGTTTGCACTTCTGCAAATTGTCATGTTTCATCGGATACACATCGATATTCAAATTGTGCGTTAGGATATGTACGACTGTCCCATCCATCGATCACTGCTTCCCATTTTAATAACCTTTTTTGTTGTTTAAACTAGAATGCTATCTTTTTCTCTCTCATTTTTATTTGATCTAATTGAATTTAAAAGCATTTGCTATGTTCAAAAATTTCAAATTTCGCTGTATATCGAGCTACATCATTCGGCATATCTGATTGTCTGATTCAACATTGTATTTTATTGAAGGTTCAAATTTGACTTGATCATGAGATTTGAAGAAACTTGTGCCATTCTATCCGATAGTTACAGTCCAAGAGAAATAGTATGACAAACTACGGAGTATAATTGGATGTAAACTGGGAAAGGAAAAGCAGTGGTAACAAAGCAGCTTCGAAATAATTAATTGCATACATTGCTTCGATATAATCATCCAAAAGGAGGTTTTTTCTTTTACAAACCTCTCTCTTTTTTTGGGTCTGAAAACCAAATTTAAGATGCCAAAATAACATAATAAGAAAAAAAAAAAAAGATGCCAAAATAACACGTTGAGTGTTCGTTGGTACGGAAAACATAAAATCATGGGGTTATCTTTAGAACTTTTCCGCTAGTAATTTAGAAAATATACAGGGGCAAGCCTAAAGGTATACTGATCCAAGTGATTAGTGAACCGGTTTATTTCGGTTTGGATTTATATTCGACTTTGGTTCGAAATTTAACTCGACTCAAATTTTTAATGAATCAATCTTCAACGTTCGATACTAATCATTATACAAATTATGAATCATTTGATGTTATATTAGTAATTCGTTTGACACAAAACAATTATTCGTATAATCATTGTAACGATAATAAGTTTCATACAAAAAATTTAATAATAGTTTGATAACGTTGGCTAAAAATATTTTTTTACATATACATATAATTTTCAAAATAAAAAATAAAATTTATATACTCGAATACTACTGGAGTTCAAAATAAAAACTATAAAAAATTCTTGTTTTTTGAACTTCAAGAAAAGCCCTTTTAAGGATTTGGATGGGACCAAAGAGTGCCTGAAACAAATGATGACGTTGTAAAGCTCATCACAAATCGCAAAGCGGTGGCCGAAGTATATGTGTCCGCATTTGCAAGCGCCACACCACAGACTTGGTTTTGAACTTTTTCTTCTTTTCTCTCGTCTCCTTCGTTCCTCTCTTTTTCTCTAGACTGCCGAGTTAAATCCGTTAGCGCCGAGGCAAATTCTTGCCATTTTCGTCGGACTTTGAGTTCGGAATCACCTCCGAAATTCGGAACTCTGCAGCAGACAATTCAGTTATTGTTATTTTACGTCGGTCGTCGTTATCAAACTCGTCTGACAAGTAGGAATGCTAGAAGCAACGAAGAACGAAGCGGTGGCGTCGTCGCACTGGTGGTGGCTGGAGAGGAACAATCTCATCGAGCGGAAGCGGTCCCCCTGGCTCCAATTAGAACTCGCCGGTATTCTTCTTCCGCTCCTCTTTTTATTGGTATTAAACGGTCACCTTTGATAGAAATGGCAATAGTTTATCTGTGCACTAATTTACAGAGGGAACGGATGATTTCCCGTTAGGTTAAGCAAACTCCAGCTCTTCGTGCATGCTGTTGCGTGTGTTTCTCTGGCGTTGTTCTTCTATATTTCTTTCTAATCAAAAGACATTTGATAAATGGACTGACATCATTTTCTTGTCATCCACCGTGATAAAAGAAAATAGTGGTGAAGTATAAACCACTCATGGTCACTGCACTATGGATGAATTTCACGTAGCCTAATAAGATCATATGGTTTTCACTTTGATTTTCATTTCTATAAGTTCGCAGATTTCTTGCAACAAAAAAACATTATAATGCATGGCGAATAATTAATCCTTTTTGTATTTGATCATTATTATTCAAATGAAGAGAAAAAGGAAAAAATACTATTATATACACAGGATATGACGTGTGATTGAAAAGTAATCATAGGGTATTATTTCTCACCTGGTTTTGTATCCGTTTGTAATTACGCATCAATATTGTTGTTGTTGTAAACCCTTTTTCAAGATAGTACCTTACTAAAAATACATGTGTAGTATATACTCATGTATTACACATTAGTTTACGTGTACTGAAGAAGTGCATGCCTTAGAGCAACCGGTAAATTTGTTTCTTTCTTATCTTGAATTGGAGCGGCAGAAACAACCTTTCTTACGGAGTGTAGGATAAAGTTATGTCACGATCCGGATCCTACCAGAACTCTTACGCAAATGCGAGAGTCTAATCCAAACCACTTTTACGTATACTAGAGCATCGATTGGCCATTGACAGATATAAAGTTCTCTGCAGTTGCAATAATAGACGTGTTTACATCGATATATATGTTTCATGACCTGTGAAGTCAAACTCATTGGTGCAGAGCTTAATGAGAAAACAAGGACAATGCTAGAACTGATAGATGTAGACGCAGATTCCTTTGCTCAACGAGCTGACATGTACTTCGAGAAAAGACCACAACTCATCAACTTAGTTGAAGACTTGTACCGTTTCCATCGCTCCTTAGCTGTCCAATTTGATCATTTGAAGTCCCACCTTTTCACCTCATCCGTCATGTCCGATGAAACAGACATCCATCATCCTCAAATACAACCACTAGAAGAATCAACCTCCGACCATGATATTCAACCACAGGTGTCCCAGGAGATTGAATCAGACAAAGAAGCAACATCATACTACGACAAAGACAAAGGAACAGAAGAAAACGATGCAAACTCCGATCAAGAAATCCGACCACAGGAATCCGAGGAGATTGAATCAGAAAAAGAAGCAAGGTCATACTACGACAAAGACAAAGGTACAGAAGAAAACGATGCAGACTCCAGTCAAGAAATCAGACCACAGGAATCCGAGGAGATAGAATCAGAAAAGGAAGCAAGGTCAGACGATGACAAAGAAAAAGAAGTAAAAGAAAACGATGAGTTGTTGAAGTTGAAGGGAGAAATGGAGAGGGCTAAAGCAGAGAACTGGAGTCAGAAGGAGCAGCTAATGCGGAAAGACGAAGAGAAGAGAGAGGTGATCAGGCAGCTTAGTTTGGCGATAGATTTGTTGAGAGAGGAGAATGTGAATTTACGGCAGGAGATGTCAGCCATTAGAGTCTCCTCCAGGAGTCGCAGTGTGTACAATCAAAGGGAGGAGAGATTTTGCAGCAGACTCTTCAGAGCTTTCGACTAGAATAAGGGGCACTACTTTCGACTAGGTTAGACCTTTTCTTTTTCTTTTTCTTTTTCTTTTTGGAATTTTGATGTTTGTACATTTGTTCTTCCAAAACAAAACAGCTGATGCATAATCAATAAAGGCTTTCAGCGACAAAAGAAAAGTCGAAAAGTCAAACAGTTTTAACATGGATGGATTAAAAGAGCGATAAGCTTCACATCTTTTTCTAAGTGAAATTTCATTCGTAGGTAAACACAACTAACCCATATCCATTATATTGCAACATCAAAAAATACCGTTAGAGTCTGGGGATAGCCAGGCAAACAATACATCTATCTTAAAAGGATAAAAAGTTTGATTCTAGTGAGACGCCGTCTCTATATGTACTTGTATATATGACACAATAATGTGATATGATGTGTTAGTGTGTTAGTTAAGGAATTTAGTTTAATACAAATAGACAGCTTCCGATATTAAAATAGTCAAACTGTGTATATGCACAAATAATAAAAGAAAAAGACAAAAACGGAAAAAGTCAAACTGTGTATATGCACAAATAATAAAAGAAAAAGACAAAAACGGAAAAAGTGTAAAGTCCACTAAAGTGTATAGAGTACCTATACTAAATATACTCTAAGCTGTCTTTATATCCTGTCTAAATCTTTTCAATCTTAACTTTTGAACTACCCGGATAATACTTAGCCTAACGGTTAAGTATTAATGATTCCGAATGCAATGGTAATTGATTGATTGATCGATCAATTAAGTTTTTAAGCTTTTGAATTATTTCCCTTAAAATGTAACAACCGAGATTCCGTTTGTCAAAATACGCACCGTACGACTTCTATCCCAACTATTTATTACTCCATTTAAAAAGTTGATACACATTAGGCATGTAAAGCCCAAAGTCCACTAACACCATCATACATAACAAAGGATGGACATCTTCGGCAGTGTTAGATTTTACGGTATGTGGTCTTTTCGGTCTTTTATTTTACATGTACATCTTCAGTAGTATTATATTTTAGGAAGAGTTTAGAAGGGATCACCGACCTAATCCACAAGATTGTCTATCTTTTTTTTTTTTTTGTCAATTTCTAAATACGTCGGTTACGTAAATCTATAGAATGATTTTTGATATAATTTTTAAGTATGAATTTGACTTAAGATGATCTTCGAGATTTTCATATTCAGTCTTGGTTATTGATCAAACAAAATTGTATATATATTTATAAAAAAAAAAATACGTATTTGTTATTGGCCATTTAACTTGAATCTTATGAACGCCGAACCCCAAAGTTATGGAAACTGAACGTGTCCTCGGATGCCTGCTCCATGATATAACATAGCGTTAGTGGATTTTGGGCTTTGAAGGCCCAGTATGTATAAGCCTTTCAAATGGAGTAACAAATACAATATATTAAGTTATACTATGTTAAAAAATCTCAATGAACTTATATTTTGATATCGAAGAAGAATCTGTTATTGAGGTGTATCATGGTCTTGCTACAGTACAGTTTGTGGGTCAAATAATTGAGGTGTTGTTGTCGCATAAATTATACTGTCCCAAAATTGCTATATTGTGAGGATTAGATAAGCTAATTTCATATTACTACTCCAAGATTATGTATCTATAACATATTCAAACATGATACAGTATTTAGAAAGAGAATACAACTTGATTTTGCTGATTGGAACGTTCTCACGTCCCTCCTTTCAAGATCTGGTAATATTCTTATCACCATAGATTTTCTGACGCACGAGAAATTTCTATCACTCAACAATAATACATAACCAACATATTCCAACAACATCAAAAGCTATCGATAGGTCTTAAAAGGTGATAGACATACAAACAATACATCTACCTCAAAGGATATAGAGTTCGCTTCCAGCGAGATCCTAAGCTCTATATATACCTGCATAAACACATAATGAACGACAAAGCTATCGCTAGGGTTTAAAGAGGGTGAGAGACATGCAAATAATATCTACATCCCAAATGATAAAGAGTTCGATTCCAGCAAGATGGACCTGCATAGACACATAATGAACGTTAAATATTGAAAGACAAAGAAAAACACAAGACGTGCAAAATCAACCTAACGTTGATGGAGTATCTAAGCTAAACGCCTTTCGAACATATAACAAATAATTGCGTTCAAGCGAATATTTATGTTGTCTTTTATTTTTAGTTTTATTTATTTATTTTTGAAGTAGGTTATGCGATTCATCGCTCAACAAGTTAAAACAAAATAAAGTAAAAAACTGTTGATACAAGTCGCATAAGAACCGTAACAAACTTTGATGTGCAAGTTAATCAGGACTGAGAAAAGGATTGACCAAATTATTTAAATTAAAATTATACGAGTAGAATATCTTAAGTGTAAGTCGTACAAAATAAAGTATCGGTGATGATCTGTTTGATTCAGAAAGAGAAAAGAGTAGACTTAGGAACATGATCAACACAATTATTACAATAAAGTTGGGAAAACTTTCTACACGACACGACACGACATGATCATATTATATTGTGTTTGTTCGATCATGATTATGCAATAAAAATATAGATGGAGGCTATTAAAGAAAAGAAAAGAATATAGATGGAGATATTTTAAATGAAAATTTTGGAGTCGACATATTTACTATATTCTAACTTTTGTATTAATATGTTTCCGTTTCTGATGGAGTCAACGTTTGACTTTAAAATATGATGAAATAAACCACAATGACTCAATAAATTAGTTGCGCTTCTCATATTGTGAAGTAATAGTTAATCGGCATAGTCTGACGAAATTCCCATTATGGATCATCGAAAAACAAGCTCTGTGTGTTTCTAACATATAGGTATGGTTGCGTACATCTGACACTTTACATCCCGCCATAGACGAGAGTCTCTAAGTCAATGAACTAATGTTGTTGTTGTTTAACTTTTGCATTATAATATATATTTTATTTCAATATTTAGGTGAAGTCAACCCTATCTTTACATGGGGAGGAAAAACTAGTTGGTATTTAGTGAAAGATGCTCGGTGGAATGAAACCACCGATTATGAATCCACTTGAATAGTATAATCCCCATACGGCATGTCTAATTATTTTCTGAGTGAACCAGTAATGTTTTATCAGACATATTTCAAGATCAGTTAATTTGATAGATGTCAACCATTTTTTCTTTATACCAGTCATTTATTTAATAAAAAATAGACTAAGTAAAACGAGTAATATATTGGGACATTCGCTTAATGCAATGTTATTGAAGTGTTTTATTACAATATTCGTTTCTTGCATCAATTGCAATGTAATTATAAAGGTATTATATGAAATTCATCGACTAATTTCCTCCATTTGTCTACATGACAATATTTTTTTTCACAAACAAAACAAAAAATGGAATAATATTTTTAAAATTGGAAAATTAAATTTTTTCTGACAATGACAAATAACGTAAAAGTCAAAGTAACGAGGCTGTGGACTAACGATAGAAGAAAGGTGGGGTTTTTTTTTTTTTTTTTTGGGGGGGGGGGGGGAGAAATAATGTATTCAATAGAGTGAGTTTACTGTGTACACTCTTTAATTCTCTTATTGAAACATATTATCTTTATTTGATGTTTACATAGTATTTAGTATTGAACTAGAAATACCTCCCAATTCATATGTCGCCTGCGTTCTTCAGGTTAAAAGCAGACATGTTCTTAGGCCTTAGGGGGCAAGGTGTGGATTTCCTCTGTTTTTTTTCTCCTTTTTTTCCTTTGTCTTTTGTCTTTTCAAGTTTAGTAAAAGTAATTCCTTTGATGAGGGGTGAGTTCTCCCCCCACCTGTACCAGAGGCCCCTTAGCCAGGTGGGATGTAAATCGAGGGATGTGCTCCACCGGCAGCCCTGCAAAGGGAGATGACACACGAGACTCAGCCAGTCCAGAGGCAACCCTTGTAATATTTCAACAAGGATTGTCTCCACACGGACTCGAACTCGGGACGTCGGGGTTCTAGCCCCAATCACCTTTGCCACTTACCACTGGACTATGCCCCTGGGGGCTAGTAAAAGTAATTCCTGTTCTTAGGCCGTTGTGTGTGTACATACCCACTTGGTCAGTGGCAGAAAGGAAAAAAAGGGAAAAAAGAGAAAAGATCAAAAGTGGAAAAAGGTCAGACATGTTTTTTTCCCCTTTTTGGAAGCAAGGTCGGACAAGTTAACCAGCCTTTTGGAGATCACGATTCACATTAAATTGAAATGTAGTGCAATTATCAGACAACCAAGGCCATGTCTATACAATCAGGACTCTATAGAAGCATGCATCCATGCATCAGTTTTCTCTACTTTCCTCCCAATTACAATTTTGGGATTTGAATCGGGAGCCTTTAATGAAAATGGATATTTGTTGGTGAAACATTTATAGAAGTTGCCGGGTATAGAGAAACTTTAGAAGAATGTACATATATACCAGCATGTTGATGATTTACCCTAGTGATGGATGAAGGCAAAATTATCACCTCAAATAACGACAAGTGTATCTACCTCAGTCTGTTACACTTAGTGCTACTTGATTTAATAAAGGCATAGGTCGCTTCAGACACATCTAAGCTACTTGGTCTAACCATACGTGCAAGCCGGTGCGACACCAAACGCAGGCCGCCACCTCGGTGTCGGTTTTGACATCGGGTTACTAACAGTCCGACCCACCCTGACAAAGTCAAAGATGGTCATCTCAGCTATCTATTACCACGACACAGGCATGCACATCGGTCACTCGCTGCAGATCGTCCTTGAATCTGCCGCCTCGCCTTTGATGCTCAGTCACACTTCAATGCTCTTAAATGTTTATGCTCGTCCTAGCCAACCAGGCACCTGCCAGAACAAACTTTTGCCAGTGGATAACCTGGCCATGCAACGTGACACGTGGCACTTTTCTATGACTCCTCAACTTGCACTGGTCATGCAAATTACGAAAAAATCATAGCCACCAAAACAAAATGAGACAGATTTTTCTATGTTTCTAGCATACAAAGATGACTGCACACATAACTGACTTGAGCGTCGAAGGGGTTTTTTCAATAGCAATAGCTTCGGAGCATCAAACGTTGTTTAACTTTTATAGATTTCTGAAAAAGTTAATACTGATAACAAACTGCGTCTGTATAAGACTTTGACAATGTTTTTTCTTTTTTTGGATCACCACTGATCTATGTGAAGATTCGATTTTGTCATGGTTCAGTGAATAAAAATATATTGCTTTACAACTTTACATGAAGATTATTTAATTGATATGTTTTAGATGGATATGTGTTGCACTTGTTTAATATCAAATTCCAAGAGTCCGCAATAGGATAAGATCACATATTATAAATACATCCTCTAAGACATCACCTTCTGATAATGTGTATGAAATGGTCAAATTAGTATTTAAGCAAGCTGATTTCAGAAAGAGAACAGAAGGTTCCCACAAAAGGGAAAAAAAATAGTTCTTTTTCTTTTGTATTTATTTAGTTATTTAAATAAACAACGACTTAGAAAGGCCAAAAGGCCAGTACAATCAACTAGGATCTACTATTATGGCAGATACAATGCTGCCGGATTCGTCGGTATTATTTTCTCAAACAGGGTGTCACAATCATTTGTTATACGAATACTTTGAAAAAATATTTTCAATATTGGGTGTCCACTCGTAACCCAAATTTTAGGATGATCAATGACCAAGTATGATTAGTTGGTCATTGGCCAATGAAATGTGTAGGACCACTTATTTTGGCCAATCAATCCTTTGCTTGCATGTAGATAAAACTTATTTGTCATCATTTTATTGGGTCACTAGTTGATCAATGACCACAATAAAATTTCTGCACTCCTAAATGGTCAGACAATTTAAATTATATGTTGATCGGGAGGAAATTTATTTAAAAAAATTACTATAATATGACTTCTAAATAATTTAATAGCTATGCGCTGGTACAGCCATTTAAATGTTGCCACACCTTACAACATATGGCTCCTTATGGTTTAAAAGTTAGTTGAACAATCTTCTCAAACTTCTGTTTCTTACCTCATTGAATGCGTCATCTGCAAATGGACTTTTCACAGGAACAAAAAGGTGAAATCCTCACTTGCAAGGAGGATATTGGATTACGTAAATCAGGAGCTCAGCGGCTCCATAGTTTAAGTAATATCTTTGTAAGGACCCACAAAAGATGGCCCCTGACAAACCAGGCCAGAGAAACACCTCCATTGTACGTGTTTTTGGAATCGAACTCTTGACTGTGGGCAACTTTTCAGAATCCTAGTACATATATACACACTTCAGCCAAACAATAAAATTACCCAAGATTTTATGCACATATATTTAAGCAAATGAACATTTATTTCACATCTCTTTTTTCCCCCTATTTGTTTGTCAATAACTAACATTTATACATGCTAATTTATCGTGTTTTATTTAACAGTATTCTGTTTTTATAATTCTTACAATATATCTGTCGTTAATTTTAGGTTATGGTGAGTGAGTATGCATAGCATTGTTAGGATATCCTCACCCTAAATCCCTCACCCAATGTGTCACCACGCGACACGTGGCAACAGAGGTGGGTGGTGAGGCTAGATGCGGGTCACCCTCATTTAGCCTCACCATCCACCCCTGTTGCCACGTGTTGTGCGATGACACGTGAGATGAGAGAAAAGTGGGTGAGGTGATTTCCTGTATAACCGGAATAACACACTGGTCCAAAAATCAAAGTTCTCAAATCATAAAAGGTAGTGCAAGTTTCATTCGATAAAAATAGGTTTCTCTGTCACACGTAAAATGTTGTGTAAGGTTTTGGTATATTTAGAATAAGAAAAATACATGAACCATTAAGTTGTTTGGAAAGAAAACGAAAGACGTTACTATCATCCCAGTGATGGATTAATTTCCGGCAAGAGTTGACATTTTCTTATGGGTACGGTTGTTAGTATCTTTTTATAATTAAAGAAAATGTTAATGCGCCATTGACTTCAATATCGTGGTCTTTTATGTTCTTTCTGGTTAGAGAGTTCATTATTCAAGGGAAAGAAGGTTGTCGTAATTAACCCAGATTCAACTTTTAATCTTTTGACAAGGTGATGCTTGTCTTTCATTTCAAGTGGTAAACAGAGAGTTAAAAAAAAAGTCAGGACTAAAGGCAAGGTCAAAAAATGTTTCAAAAGTCAGTCCAACAATCCCACATTATGGTACAAGCATATTCAACCCAACGATTTTTAAGAGAACCATACAAAAAGTTTCACTTCTTGTTTTGCGTCTCTTAACCATGGAAGTGTTAGTGTATGTGTCCTAGGCCATGATTTGGATATTTATGTTATGCATTTATTATTAATAAAAGAGGTTTTATTATCATTATTGTTGGTTAGTATGTTACACAATTTTGATATATGTCACTGATTCATTATTGTTATGGAGATAAAATAATTTATAATCAGTATGAGTATTGATTTGATAATCATGAGATGATTATGTGTATGGTGATACGAATCAATCTCATAGATACTTGTTAGAGAACAGTGTATTGGATAGACCCATCATGAGATTGCTGCATGGATTAGCGTCATAAGTAAATCTCATGATAGTCATGTTTTAATCCTTTGACTTGAGATTGTCATAGTTTCCAACATAAGGACTATTATATTTTGACATGATCAAACGTTATCCGTAACTGGATAATAATAAAGGTCATGATTGAATGTGATAGAAATTATGTAGAGGATATTGAACAATCAAGATAGAATTTGTCCCTCTCTTTTGAGAGAAATATCTTTGGGCCCCTCGATTAGTGAGACTGTGAAATGCACGGCCGTGCTCAAATGAATTGATAATGTGATCAATATCATTTGTTTTATCAGTCTACTTAGAGATCGAGTAATCATATGTTTGAAATATATAAGTATGACGCTGACCATGACTTATGTTCAAACTAGATATCGTGTGACAAAGGGACTAATGCATGTACTATTATTAGGCTAGTTGGATTTTACTCGTATTAATTGGGTAGTTGTAATGCCTTGCTAGAGGCCAATTACGACTTGTTGGTTTAATAGAGATTTAATCAACTGCCAATTAATATGGGTCTATCGGGTCACACACAAGAATGCGTAAGGCTGAGATTAATAATATTAATAATATTAATATTGGATATTAATTATTATTATTATTATCGTTTTAATATTAATAATATTAATATTGGATATTAATTATTATTAATATTATTATTTTCGTTTTTGTGGTTATATGTATATAGATATATATATGCTGTCAGATAATAATGAGAGAATCCATATCTGATATGGATTTTGAATATCCTGACAGAATCCATATCTGATATGGATTTTGATTGGCATCAACGAAACCGATTAGGACTCGGTTTTTTAATATCCATAAATGCGTATATATATATCTATGTATCTCGTACATAGAGACATACGAAATACACACGAAAACAACAGAAACCCTAGAATCGTTTTTGTGAAAAACGAGTTCTTCAGCCGCGCCGTTTGAAGAGCTAGCACTCCGGGCGGAAGCGTTCGTGTGGATACCGACAGAGGGTGTTCGTGATTTCGCACCTCTTCCATCTGCAGACTTCGAATCTACGGAGGTAGTTTTTGATTTCTTTTGTCGAATTAAACGAACAACATGGATCCTTGGTAGGAAATCGGAGATCAAGTTTTGTTTTCCGCTGCGCGTATGGCAGTGATCTCGGTTGATTTCCTAACAGGAAGTTCATTGTTATTTCGTAAATGGTTTCTTGATATCATTTTTTTTCTGTCTGTTTCCTTTTATATGATTGAATACAGTTCCATAGTTGAATGATTCGCTCGAAAATGAAGATCCAGTAATAATTTACTATCGTAACTATATCTCAAAGTTGTGTGACACATATTAAATTAAATTTCTCTCTCTTAGATCCATTATTCAATAAACTAATAGACGCCAACAAATTTGTAAAGTAAAGTTCTTAACCGCTTAAAATAGTTTTGTAGTGTAAGTGATGTACTTAGTTTACCAAGACATGCATCAACATGATGCGTATCATTTATACATGCATCAACATGATGCGTATCATTTATATCTCTAGTCTCATGTGTCATCCCATGTGAAAAAGTCAAATCCATCGTCCCTTACCCTTAAAATCTCTTAAACTTCCAAATTTCATGATTTGCCCACTATCTCTCTCAAATATAGAAAAATTATTATGTCAAAATTAGGTATCATCAACAATGTTTCACGAGGTACGTTGGGTAAAATAACGAAATGTTCAACGTTTAGATTAAATCTATTGACAACCTAAACATCATAAAATCTTTATTATACATTGTGTAAGTTTTGTAGGACCTCAGACGCTACCAACTCTCCCAAAACCAATTGGTGATAGAAGATGTGCATACCCTAGCCTTATAGTGCATTCAGCACAAAAGCGCCCATGACATTCGACTGTGACTTGACCCACACGGCCTACACGCCACGGGACAATTGCTGCACCCAACAATCTCCCCCTCAGCAATTGCTCCCGCTGGGAATCGAACCCGTGACTTTGGCTCTGATACCACTTGTAGTACCTCAGGCGTTACCAACTCTCCCAAAACCAATTGATGATAACAGATGCGCATACCCTACCCTTATATTGCATTCAGCACACACAAGCGTCCACGACATTCGACTGCGACTTGGCCCACACGGCCTATGCGCCACGGAACAATTGATGCACCCAATAAGTTTTTATATGTGACAAATATATATATTTTTTTTACTAATCAAACAAACTAAAAATTCCTCCAAAACATAGCCCACACAGGCAGGCAGGCAGGCCCCAAAAGGCCACAATAGAAGCAAAACATCTGACCCTATAAAAAGCTCTATCAGTTTCAAACAGAAACCAAAAGCGGCTTGAGAGAGAGAGAGATTATCCTTAAGTAGATCAACTGAAATGGCCAGCCACCATGAGCCAACCGTGATCGTCGTCGGAGCTGGTCCGTCGGGGCTTTCGACGGCAGCATGTCTGACCAATCACTCCATCCCTCACATCCTTTTAGAGAGAGAAGATTGCTTCGCTTCCATATGGAAAAAATATGCCTACGATCGCCTTCAGCTCCATTTAGCCAAACAATTCTGTGAGCTTCCTCTTAAGCCATTTCCCACCGATTACCCAACCTTTGTACCAAGAAATCTCTTCTTAAAGTATTTAGACGATTACGTCTCGCATTTTAACATCCAACCAAAGTATGAAAGACGTGTGGAGGCGGCAGAATATGACCAAGTCAACAAAACATGGAAGGTCTTGGCTAGAAGTTTGAGCTCCGGCGAGATGGAGGAGTACTCGGCTAAGTTCTTGGTGATTGCCACCGGTGAAACAAGCGATGCATTCGTCCCGGAGGTGGAAGGGATCGAGGGCTTTTCCGGAGAGGTTATTCACTCTACCAGATATAAAAACGGGAAGCCCTATGAAAATAAGAATGTTTTGGTGGTAGGTTCGGGAAACTCCGGCATGGAAATCGCTCTTGATCTTTCTAACTATGGTGCCAACACTTCTATTGCCGTCCGCAGCCCGGTTAGTTTTTCTTGGACGTTTTCCCATCATATTCATGAAAAAAATATGTAAGATATTTTAGATTTGATTTTAATTTACACTACATCTAAAAGTAAACTGTTATGAGAGTATTTGTTTGAGGTGGCAAGTATCATTTAAGGGTGTGACTTGATGTGCATGTCTTGAAATAGTGGCTGATGCTGAGTGAGATGTAAAGAACAACCTCTTATACGATGAAAAACATGGTTCTTGGTTTAATCCCATGAATATTATTATTATCGAAATATATGGGATGTTGTTTTTGGATGATGGATTGATATTGGCAGATACACATTCTGTCCAAGTGGATGGCTTACCTGGGATTAGTATCCCTCAAGCACAGCGTTCCTCTGAACCTTGTGGATTCAGCGTTAGTGATCCTAAGCAGGCTGTTCTATGGTGATCTGAGCAAAATCGGAATCCAAAGACCAGAAGAAGGTCCCTTTACTTTGAAGGTCAAACATGGCAAGTACCCTGTCATCGACTGTGGGACCTTCGACAAGATCAAGTCCGGCAAGATTCAGGTCGGTCAAATTTGTATATAAATGCTCAAAGTCAATACTGGAGAAAGAAAATTCTTGCATATATGTGTCATATTCATACGAATTCAGCACTGACTGAATTTATATAAATAAAAGGAGACAACATCAAAATAGTTTATGGCAGGATGTTAGGAGAAGGAATCCCCTCACCCCACTTCTCACAGTACGACACGTGTCAGCAAGAATGATGGTGAGGTTAGATTAGGGTGATCCTCATCTAGCCTCACCATCACCCCTGCTGCCACGTGTCATACGGTGTGGGAGTGGAGTGGGGGAATTTGGGGTGAGAGGATCCAAATCCGGATGTTAGATGCAATGATACAGATGGCAGGCTTGGAAGCAAAGTTGAGAGGACTTTTCTGCATGCGCTTCCTTACGGTTACGTAAGGTTCAATTTTGCGTGCAGAAATTATGGTGGCCGGAAGACGTAGAAAAGGCTGCTTTTTCTTTTATCATTTCTGCTTGATATCTTAACTTTGCCGGGATGTTATGTCCTTTTCTATGCGTATTGGAAAGAATAAGGTCATATATATATGTTTTCTTACCATAGGATAGTAAGTAATAAAATTACAATGTGAAATAGGTATTGAGTGGGATATCAAAGGCAAAAGGAGGAAATGAGGTGGTGTTTCAAGATGGCAAGTCTTACCCATTTGATGCCATTGTTTTTGCCACCGGATTCAAAAGATCCACCAACATGTGGCTCAAGGTAACTGTAGACCATTTTTTTTGCTATTTATTTTATTTTCTATAATATCCTACATCCATCTAGCCTACCCGGTCTTACAACTGCATTTGTCCCGAATATTTCGAAATTAGCAACATAGGTCCTTGTCTTTTACATATTCAATACTCCTCATCTGTAACCAAAAAAAAATATTGTTCTAATTTAATTTAAACACAATTTAATAAATTAAAACTTTATATGTTATTATTTTTATTTTATTCTTATTTCGTTACTTCAGTTAAAGTATGGGAAAATATGAAAGTATTCATTGATAGGTAGTATAGAAAGTAGACAATATTTCTATAATAATTCAAAATAGAAATAAGGCCAATTTCGTATTTAATAAATGTAATAACAATTATATGTAGGGACCTAATATGTGACAACACCATAAATAAGTATAAGTAAAAAAAAGAAACTTCTGTCTGTTGTAAAAATATTTTCGCTCTCTAGAGACGATAAGAGTGGTTTTTTAAATCTGTAATAACTTGTCGTATAGTGTTGCCCTTTTCATGGTTGTCTTAACCTGGTCTGAAAAACCATTTGTAATAGTTGTCACAATTGAAGGACCTTTTATTTACACAACTCCACATGGGATTACGAAATTAAGTCTCCTTATTCAAAAACGACATGGGCGTTGCAATCTATGCTTATTGTTTTTTTTAACAGGTTGATTTTTTCTCTTTTTCTTCGAATAAGTACAAACGTAGATTTGAAATAATCAAATGCCAAACTACTACTGAACATTTAGTAGTTGATGCATATAATAACATATATGTATATACAAATGGATCTCAAATTTTAAAACACATTCACCTTCACTGATATATAAATTTACTTGTGCCTATTATTTTTAAATGGCTAAATCTCTAGCGATAGCTTTTGTTATCATTATTATATATTTGTTGTTACATACTTTTTAGATTTAAAATATCAAGCTTTTTTTATATAAAAGACAAACCTCATTCAACCGGTCTTTACAATCAACCACTTCGTCCAAATAATTAAAACTCAGACTCTTTACAAGGCCGGTTGGCATAATAATGGCCATTGAATTTTTAATCCTGTGAACCTATTAAGTAGACAGTTTTTCTTAATAAAATTTTCAAACATTATGTAAGAACATAAAAATAGTCAACGCCAGAGGGTGTTTCAGATTGTGACAAGCTCATGAATAAAGAGTTTCTTTCACAATTAATGAGGTCAACCCAGCCATTGAATGGGCTACTGATGCCTTCAACAAACTCTTGATCCTTAACTTGGTCAACGATGCAAAACTCTTTTACAATTAATGAGTCCCATGTTTCTTTTATTTTCTTTTTTTTTCGTTTTATTCAATTATTATTTTTTAATTTTATTTTTTGTGGTAGGGGGATGAGTATCTTCTAAACGTAGACGGACTTCCAAAACCTTCATTCCCAAATCACTGGAAGGGGAAAAATGGCTTGTATTGCGCTGGATTAGCCAGAAGAGGATTGTATGGAGCTGCATTTGACGCTGGGAACATTGCCAATGACATTAATACTCTTTTGCAATCTTTATAGCTGCATACAGAGTTTGTGTTCGCCTGCAAATATTCTATATCAGACTTCTTTATGCATACATATGTGTATCGGATCAATAAATTAAATCTACGTCGTGTTTACAAGAACTGCAATTTTCTTTTACGTGTCTACTTTCATTATTTGGGTCCTCGAATATTTGCCTCCTCCTCTCTCAATAAACATCTTCAGTTTTGGTCTGGCTTGCAAAAATACAATACGAACACCAGAACTTTTGGTATATGTTGCATTGATAGTAATACACCATGCCAAACGTTTCAGTATATACATCTGTAATATCTTTAGCGATAAATTTTGATTCTGTTGGGATATACTGGGTATGGTTGTTGTTGTATATACAACTGTAATATTTCCAAATACACTGTCTCAAAATGGTGTTTAAACTTGCACGTGAATTATATATTATTTTACCAGGAAAACTTCCAGCATCCCAAGTAATTTCATTTGTAAAGTTCTGCAAAATAACAGAAGAAGATGATTCTTCTCTCCTCAGATCTCTATGAATGCTCATGTGAAAAAAATTAGTGTCAAAATTTCCCTCAATGTACAATTACAGGACTCTACACTCTATCCTACTCCTTTGCACAAATAGGAAGAATTGGACACCATTTATTCCTGGACTAATAATACAGCAACGTTGGCTAACATTGACCATATCAGTGCACCATACCCTTTAGCCTTCAAATAAATTAGCACGTACGGTTACTGCAAGTCTTCTTCTAGACATGACCTTCGTTATAGCCAGTCACAACCAAAAACGTGTCCAGAAGATATCGTTATCTGTCCTGAAGGCATTTCTCCCATGCAACAGCCATTTGCCTTGCAATTGGTCTTATTACACCCATAGGACACCCTCAAATCCAAACTCCGAGTTTGAAGCAGGACTATCACTAAAAACTTGTTGATCCATGCTTTGCTTTTCTTCAACTGAATCAATGTATGGTTCTGATAGATCTAAAGATCTTTCCGACGGTATTCCATAATCTCTTAGGATGCAGGCAGAGGCAGCAAAAGCAGCCTCCCTTTCCAAAACTACCAGGTAATTGTCATCGAATTCGAAGACCAAATACTTGTCCTTGCAAGCTAAAGAAGCATTCAACTAAGGGTCGAATCAAGTACTCAAAGAATATTCAAGGAAGTTGATGGGCGACATGTAAACACTTACAATCTAGTAGATGGGCGAGATGGTGAATATTTTTTATTCGTACTCCATTTAGCCGTATAACCTGCCATTAGTTTCAAACAATTACTTCTTAGTTCATTAGAATACGATAGTCGAATAAAAGTGACAACTATGCTTACCTGCTCGTTGCTCATGCCCTCATAACCTATGTTCGCCTCGTTTGCCAAAACCTGCAAGCCACACATGCACACCGATAAGAAAATATAAGAATAATTGATACCCCTCTATCTCAAATTGGGAATCACTTTTTTCTTTTCGGGATTTCCCCAAAAATGTCCACTTTCTATTCTATTCATTAAGTGATTATGTGATCTTCTAAAATTGTCCTTAGTAACAATTAAAACAAAAAGACAACACATTATATGCCTCACCAATACCACAACAAAAGGTATAAGCGAGATTACATGATAGTTTTAATGGTTAGACAATACATTAAAAGATGTTCTCTTAAAATGTTCGAGTTCCAAAAAGTGACTCCAAAATTTGGGACGGAGGGAGTAATTAATTCCTTATGAAGATTACCTGTGAGAGGACCACAATCTGTTCTCCACTGAATTCAGCCAGAGAATACCTAGCTTTAGTCAATAGTTTCAACTGTTGACATAAAAAAAGACTTTTAAACAGGAGCCAAAATATTCAACAAAAAGAAGCATGCGAAAGTAAATGGATTTAATTAAAAAAATCTACCCCAATATTGTCTTCACACTCTTCCCTGGAAAAAAAAAGTAGTCTTGATTAGCGCTTTCTCCTTCAACAAAAAGTACAAAAATTTCTAAACTGCTGGCAGCAAAAGGTATTCCCAACTGACAGAACATACTCTATGAGTGGTTCCGACAGAGGTGTAAAAACCAAGCCAGCAACTATTAGATATGAAGGCTGGCCGCCTTCAATGTGATATGGTACCTAAAGAAAGCAAAAGCATGCCGGGTCAAAAAAAAAAATCCAAGGGTTCTCGAAAGAAGCTAGAAGTGGCGTACGTCAGTTCACTTTTACATGACATACCAAATGCACCCTAGGATTCAAAACAGTTTCCACTATCATGGATGCCCCATCTCTGATAATACCGAGCTCTGCAACATCTCCTGCAAATCTGAAATTGCATACCCTGAGATCTAATATAGGCAGTGAGAGAGAGGAAAAGAAGGGATGCGAAAGGAATATGTGCCTGTCTGTGCCTTGTATTTGGTATGTAGGACCTAGTAAGGATGTAGTAAAAACTGGGAACACTTAACATAATGAACCTGTGCCTTGTATTTGGTATGTAGGACCTAGTAAGGATGTAGTAAAAAACTGGAAACACTTAACATAATGATCCGCTTACAAAATTATGTACAACAAATTTTTAAACGATTTGAGAGCAGGTAATTAAGAATTTGTGACGGCTTTCATCCAATTACACTTTGAAATCAACAAAAGTCTACCTCAACGTATCTAAAACCCAAAATGGGAAATTGGATATCAGCCCAAACTTAAGGTCTTGAGAGATTCAATAATTACTTTTGACTAATGAGATAGCGGAAAGCTATGCGTTCACCGGATCGGAATGGCACTGTTCCCTCGCATCCAACCCGAACATTGTCAAAGCTGACAATCACATCCCCCTGAATGAGAATGATACAACCGTGTGATTCTCCTTTGTTAATTTGTAAGTACTATAGCACCAAGAAAAAGAATGCAGAGCGTATCATAAACATTAGAAACTGAAAAGAGGAAGGCAATAGGGTTAAGCACATAAGCCCACAAATAAATTCGCTCAGGACGTCATCTGTATATACTCTCTAATGTCAATTCATGAATCACCAGAAAGGTGGCATGCTCCAAATTAACATCCAAAGGACACAGTCATCCCAACTGGCACAAAAAGAAAAGGAAGAGAAAAAAAGACCATTATGCTTTGGTACTGTGACAGTTCTTCATAGTTCATACTGCAATCTCTCAACTTATTTAGTTGTAGTAGTAGCAATACACCAGCAATGGCAAATCTTGAGCTCAGAAGCTGAAACTAATTCTCTTGCACACAAAAATTAAACTGAATACTTATTAACATATTCTCTTCAAACTTTTTTCCACTTCTCTTCTTTTGTCAAATCAAATATTTAAACGCAAAGTTAGCATGGTTGAAGAAACTAAGTTGTCAAACCCATTATGCACATTCATAGAACTAAGTATTTAAATTAGAAATATGTTGGCCTCATTAGCATTCAAACTAGGCATCGAAAAGGTATATTTACAATAATGAATGCAATCAATTTCTATGTATCCTTAAACAAGTATTATTGAAGTACTATCAGGTTTTGACACACAAATTAAGAAAATAAAAGAAAGGCTAAAATGATATGGAAAAAAAACAAAAATACCCATATTCTTTTAGTGCCACTAATGTGATGGTTGAAAACACAGACAAGTGGAAAAACCTTTTAATGGACTGCTTAACAAAGTATAAGAGTAAAATGGCCAAGAAAGAGCAGGTATTCTAAAGCCACGGATAATATGACAATTTTTACAAAATTGCGACTTCATTAAGCAACAATGAGTGTTTGATACAAGGTTTGCAGTTTTTCGTAATTACTAAGCAGAGCTGGACATCACTCTGGTGAACTTTACAAACTAGTGAAATCAACACCACAATATGGTTTGGTATAACATTTAGGGAAAAAAATACAAACAAAAGAAATTGAAGAAGAAGAAGGGAAATAAAAGGGAAGTAAAAGAGGGTGTGAAGTTCGGTAAAAGAGGGTATGAAGTTTGGTAAAAAGAGGGGTGATATTACATTGAGCACCTAGTAATTATATAGTGATATTTCTACAGATGACATCAAGCACAGGTGCCAAAGCTTGAAGGCACTTGAATTAGTGAAATTAACACGCACACACAGGCTGTTAGGCATGGTTCTTTATATGACATAAAAGAGAAAGAAAAGAAAAGAAAGGAATAAAAGAGGGTGTGAAGTTTGATTAAATGTAATAGAGGACGGTAGAGCTTTTCCTCGGGTGAAGATCCTCTAGACCATTGATGTCGCATTTTATATCCAAAACGATAAGATAAATGTCATATATATAAATTTAGGAAGAGTGAAGCACACATGGCATGCCCTTATTAAGTTGGTTAGAAAATGAGACACCTGAAGATCTTAAGCCATTTTTCTCCCCCAAGAATTCTTTGCCCATCAAATAGGAGGAAACGCAGCATAAGAGAGTTATTTACTTCCATCAGGGGGTAAGAGTTAAGTCATATACAGTGTAAGGAAAATAAATTTATTCCACTTGATCTATAATATAATTAGACAAATTTGCTGCATTTTATTGGTGTACAATTTTTCTTAAATTTTATCATCTCAAAATTAATCTACCCGCCACCAACACCAATAACAATAACAGCAATTAGCAGCAGAAGTAAATAGTACAATATAAATTCTTCTATCTGAAATTGTTATACCTCCTTCAAACAACTATTGGCATCGGAAGTTTGCTCCACTCTGCGCACAAGCACACCCTTCAGTATCAAGGGTAAAATATTAGACCAAAGCAAAGAGGGGGAGATACTTTCTAATGAACTGAAATACCAACAGGAAGTAAAACTAGAAATCCAACCAAAAACCAGACATCACTTTGTGGATAAAAAAATAGATGCAGAATTGATCACGTAAAATTGCTGTTTGGTTCCATTTCTTCGTGCTAACCCAAATGACTGGAAAAGGAATAATTAAATGAAGGATCAGAGGAACAGCCCTGATATGCAACTCCACCCAAGTTGAACCAAAAATATGTTGCTCCCTTCATTTCCTTTCCAACACGTCTATTCCTGATTTTGATGTCGTCCCCGTTTAAGTGTTGAATTACAACATCGGAAACTAATTCAGCAAAACAGGTAAGTAGGAGAACAGAAAGCGTGATTCTACTTTCTGAGCAGAACAGCAATGAGGGGAGACCAACACATGCTTTATTCCCAGCTTGTGCAAATAAACTATGTGAAGTAACAAGACTAACTTCTAGGCGTGATGGAACTTTTAGGCGAAGAAAAAATAACCTCGTATGATGGAACTTTGAGCAATGCACGAAGCGCAGGATTTTCCAACTTTTGCAGCATGACCCCAAGGGACGGGAAACCTGGACAGACAGGCATGTTTCAGATGACAAGAAAGGCAGCTTTCAAACTTAACAATGATCAACACAGAAGGAGCATGTATGAGGTAACAGATTTAATCAATCTAAACCAAAAACCTCCTCAATGAATGGAGATCTGGCAAGTGCGCCAATAAATGCAGAAGATAAGAGAGGAGAGGGAATGGAAACAGGGAACAGGAGGTAAAGTCCTCAGCTTAACCCATACAATTACATGGGTAACAAAAGTAAGAACATCATTTACATCAAAAAACGATGCCTGAAACATTAAGAAACAAGTTAGAAGACTTGCATAAACTCATATTTTGAAAAGGTAGGAAATATTTTGCCAGCCAAAACTAAAATTGTTTTTTTCCGAGTTAGCAGCAGCAAGTAGCTCATTACCAAATCCATGACAGTCATCATCTACATGCACTTGTGATAATTTTTAAATAATAATAACAATAATCATAATAATAATTTCTAAATTTGTTTAGAGAGAAAATGTTCTATGGTTGGGACTCCAAAGGCACGAAACACAGAAACCCTTTCACCAACAGACATAAAATTTTCAATATACTTTGATAAGGAAAAAAAAATCTAATTAGATAGGTTTGGGCAATGACAATTCTTAAAATACCAGAAAATTGTAACGGATGGCGAATAAAAACCAACGCTTACCAGTATACTTCCCATTCCTCTCATAGTCTTCAAGAAAATGAGAGACAACAGTAGTTGGAATCACATAACCAATATTTTCTGCCTCATCAGATCTGTAGACCTAAAGAAAATTTGTTCAGAGGGGAAAAAAAAGAAACATGAAACAGAACTACAGAGAATGAGAAATCTTAAAGAATCTGTAGTAAGCCACAAAAATAGACATTTTAAACTACAGTAAAGCACATTATGGTGAATACCCAGTGAAACACTCCCTGAGGACTTCATTTGCCCAAAAAGGTAGATTCAAAGAGAAGGTAATGCATATGCTGAAACCAAGGAAAGAAGAAGGGGATTTGGGACAAAAACACAAGATAACAAACTAATACCTGAACTTTAAGCAAATTTCGAAGTGCTTCTACTTTAAAAGGAAAAAATAAGTACCTGAAATGCAACACCGATGCACTCACCCTGATCATTAAATGCAGGGCCACCGCTATTACCTTAACATTACAATAAGTAGCATTGAGAACACACATGACAAGTGTCACAAAAATGCATGTTTACGTTCAAATCTCCAGCAAACTGTCAATTAAACATGTAAAATTAAGAAAAATACGTTTATATGAAAATCTTCCGGCATCGGTTAGTAAATGATGCGAGAATACTAGGGGAAAAAGAGTATGTTAAATAGTGAAGACCTAAAAAAAAGTGAAGTCCTAAAATTTATAAATTTTAAATAAAAACAAAAAAAACTTGATGTGTTGACCATCACCAAAAACCAAAAGAACAGTCTACAAGGGTCCTACCAGGGTTAATGGCTGCATCAATTTGAATTCCCAACAAGTCAGATGATCCATGAGCGTATGACGTCACCTGATGTCACATTCAAGTAACTATTACATCTTATTGTTTCCTTTACATGCACCATAATCAAAAATTATGTAGTAAAACAGAAACAACAAGACAAGCAAGCGGCACTTAAGTATGCAAATCAAAGATGAGATTAAACAGAAGTAGGAACAGACTGCATCAATAGTATTTGACTCTAAAGCACAAAACACAACAAGATTGTAAAAATATATAATTCATGATCTTAAAGATTCATAAACTTTAGCACCAAAGTGATGTGCCATCATCGTCAAGAACCAGGTATCGGAGTAAGACGTAAAACGAGCTTCTTTCTTTAACCCCTTTTAACATAATATTTAGAGGTTCTTATGGATGCTCCGGATCATAACTTTAAAGGCCAAATGCCAAATGCCAAATGCTTTATCATTTGAACTACAACTGGACCACATACCAAACCATTACCACATAAACTAGTATCTTAACCAGGTCTGGAGAATGGCAGCATTTCTCTTTGTTTTCTATACAAATGATAATTTACAATTTCTGGTTTGTGCTTTTTGGAAAATCGTAAACTGATATAAGAGGCTTCTGCCAGGCAATGAATGATTACATGAAATGAACAAGAAAGCATAACAAAATCTCCAACTAGTACAAATGAAGCAGAAACAATAAGTGTGAAACTGCATAACTAGATTATCCAAACGCAGAAAACTGATGTACTACCATATCCTCAGAAGTTCTCAATTAAACCAACCTCTATTCTTGATACCACCCCCTTTGTAACTGAAATGGTATCACCTCCAAGCGGATATCCAACAACAGTTACTGCTTCCTGCCAATACAAAAGATTTATTTAAGGCCCATGTAAGCTGAAACAAAAATAATATTTTGACTTAGTTAATTGATCCGATTTCACAAATACTTCCATGGAAAAGCCCAAAAAAGATGCCGGGCAATCATAATCACCAGTATGCTACAGAAGCGACTGACTGTAGCATGCAAAAGCAAAGCACCACACATGATTAATTAATCAATGATATGATCAATCAAGACAAGATGAAGGTCTCAGCTTTCTAAATATAGTAGATAAGATGGTGCAAAACTTCTCCAGGGTTCACCACTGTACAATATCTAATGAAGGCACAATATTGACCAGAATTATCTACTCTATGTCTGGTCAACATGCCTATGGTGTCTTACTGTTTCAATGACTCATCTCCTCATACGAAAGTGGAAGACCAACAACAACTGAATACTTATTATTGAAGACATGTACTCCGTAGATTTAGTCATGTTCTTTTACGTTTAGAAAGAAACTAAGAAGAAAGCATCTTGGAAGAAGGGAAGAAGGTGGGGGATCTTCTAAAGACAGATTATCCAGCCATCAGACATACATGTCAATCGGCTATAAAAGCCATGCACGGCCTCTGGCAAAACCCTCTATCGTGATATTTTTTTCTCAGCTCCAAAAAAAAAAGAACTAAGAACTTAAATGAACCACAAAAATTATTTAAAAGGTTCCAGATTGGGAGGCAAAACCAGGAGAGCATATACTTGGACACTAGACTACAAAACCCATAAAAAGTTCTGAAAATCAAACAAGCAAGAATGACTGTACAGAGCACCTGTAAATGAGGCAACCGTCCAAAATGAAGAGGCTCAACTCCCTTCCAGAATTCCTCATTGTCTACTGCCAGGAGAGCCATATCACACTCTACACCTCTTGCCAGGACCTGTAAATAACATCACTATAATCATGACAAAGCACTAAAATAAATCAATATCCACCACCACTATACCAATCATACAGAAAACACACCCCAAAATGAAACAATACGACTTCAGTACCTCTAGGGGAGGATGGGGGATTAAAGTGTATAAATGTTCAAATATATATCCTCTAACCGCTGAAAGCATTTTGCTGAAATGTTAATTCATTAAGGAGAATAATGTCAAACAGACCTGCTTTTCTTGTAAATCCAAACATGACCTATGCTTTATAATCTATTACAGTAAAATGGTAAAAACTTAAGCCAATTATCCAGGACAATGCTTGTACATCCAGAGCTATGCTTCACAACTGATTTATATCTAGCCTTTCACATAAAAGATACTTATATGACTTAAGGTCCTGGAGGGGAGGGTGGGGGAGTTGCTGGAAGAAACCCAAATGTCAAAGGTGGGGGAGTTGCTGGAAGAAACCCAAATGTCAAAGTGGCTTAAGGATGGGACCTTCCATTATTTTGCTTCAGGCATTACCTTAGCCACATATTTTGTATCATCTCCCCGTCTTTTTACTTTGACCTGAAACCAGAACAGATGATTCACAATCATCAACTTAGCATGCAATGTACAAGTAGGGAGATCAGATAAATGTACACATGCATCTACATATTTACATATATGTACATATTATACATAAATAAAAACCCAGTAAATTCCAACTGGATTAGACAATTGAATAACACAGTGCTCATACCACCTAGGACCAAAAAAGGCGGGCAAATAAATACTATGGTGGAGCTAGTTCTGAGTTCTTAAGTCTGCATCTCAAGCAACACGAGAAAGGGATGTATGCCTAGATTGAGGGTTATGCTAAGAAGGATGCATTATTTTCCGCTCAAAAATTGATAAAGCAAAAGAAAAGTACCCAGAACAATTACCATGTTTTTGGTGAAACTGAAATTTTGATGACTAACAAAATTACCAAATTTCAAGTGGAGGAATGCTCCACACATGTAAATGGTCGAGAACTGAAGAGTGTTTGACAAATTAAAAAGTTAAAAGTCACTGTTTACCCCCGAGTTTTGTCGTAGCAGGCTCTAATGATTTAACAGTATATATATCCTAAGACTTAACACACGTGTTTGTGTGCATGTGTGTGTACAGACATGCACATACATACACATGGACACACGCATCAATAATCAAAAATTGATATCATTATGCCTCAGACCATAGAAGGGGACTAGAAACATATTTCAAAATAGAAATATACTATAGGGTTTGGAAAGAAGATGGGAATCACCTGTGTGTCATGCTCGACACAGTGTGCATTAGTCAAAAGCTTTCTGCCACCAATTATGAAGGCACTGCACATAATTTCGAAAATTCTTAAACTTAGATATCACTTCTAAGGCTAAATGTCGAAGATATAACAGCATTTAGAATTTAGGCTGCCAAATGCTGCCAATAGACATGCCATTATATCTACAGTTTCCACAGGAAACCACTAAAAAACGAAATAACTTGCCTTCCAGTACTCGTGTATTGCCTTTGCTTCTGCCAGGGAAGGGAATAGTCTGGAGCAGTGTGCGTGCAGTACACCTAGACCCACACCAAACACTATGTAATGGTAAATACCAAATTTAATTCAATTATAAAATAGCTCTTTAAAGAAACTGGAAACGTACCTTCACGACAGCATTCAGAAAGGAAGCATCTTGAAAGTTACCTGGTTCAACCTACGGAAAAGGTGAGAATGAGATAATAATAAAAAAAAAAAATTAGCCAAACCAGTTGAATAGCACAGCCTGATGCCAATACACAATATAGCCGGTCTGAGAAAAAGCGCAACTACAAAATAATAGAGTAACTTGGGCGAATTACGCACGAATGCCAAGTCTAAGAATCAAAAGTATGCAACTTCAAAAATTCTGAATTACAAAACCATCCTAACCTTCCCCAAACATCACTCCAGAGCCTTACAGCAAAAAAAAAAAAAAACTTACTTTTGTGCCATCACAACGTTTGGAAATGCAACCAAGCATAGATATACATCTTTTAAGTGTTGAAAAATGACAAGAGGAAACTATATGTAAAGTGACAACATACAGATTACAAGATCTTGTAACCTTGCACGATTTATTGATCACGACTAGGGCAAATTACACATTAATTCCCAGTCTAACCTTATTCTAATTAACTGGAGTTGGCTATAAAAATCATTCATCTCCATTGTGATTTATTAGGCACTATACCATCGTCAACAACCAAAAAAGATCATACCTTTCTTGATTGTCTCTCCATGTTTGTTCAGTCTCGCTCTCCTGATTTAACATTAGTTTTTTTCCAAACCTACGCCTAAAGTTGCATCTAAAGGTCCTCTAGTGGAGACACTATAAGCATTTTAATGATCTTCTGGAGACATCGCAAACAAAGCGGTGGTCACACTACAAGAATTTTAATGGTCTTGTGGAGACATCACAAACAAAGGGGTGGTAACTTCTACCAAAAAGAATTTGCAGATTGTGCACTTCCATCTCCAGAAATTAGGCACGTCTGCGCCCTGGCCATAAGGATATTCGGTCTTGTATTTCAAATAAGCAGGAAAAAAAAGACACGGCCTATAGAATAAAGTAAAAAATGAGTACAAAAGAACATTGCAACCCTCACCTGTTGCTCTTTTGCATCAATCATGAATGTCTTGTTCCCTTTCTTTGGCGATCCAAAATATTTAGACGCAGCAGATTTAGACTGTGCAACTTCACTTGTCAGGCCTCTGTTATCTGCTTTTGATAATTGTCTTTCATCCTTTGAACTCCCTGGAAACTTCTGAGAAATTGTTTCTTTCTGAAGTTGAGACAAAACACAAAAACAATCACAGAAGAAGATAACATTAGCCACCAGTGAAGAGTATAAGACTTTTGATACTTCAGAGTAATACAATTTGGAACACATGAAACGAAGAAGACATATCATATCATGAGTTACCCAATTAGAGCTTATAAGCTACCTGTGAATCGGATTTTCGCGAACTAGAAGGATATTTGTTGTAGACTCTCCTCTTGGCGTGAGAAGTGTGATTCTGGACATATCCATCGGGGCTAAATTTGGAAGTGAATGGACGAGAAGCTCTTCGAGGCGTAGAGAAGAAACGTTGTGAAGCTAGAGAATAGCGATAAGTACCGGTAAATGTGAGGGCCGTGAACCAAAGCGTTGCGGCGGCAATCGCCATTCAAATCGGAGAATGGAGCCGGAGGGAAACTGCGCTACTGGTTAGCTTAAAGAGACTGTTGGTAGGCTTCACTTATCCGATCATAAAACTATCTCATTTCAATCTCACCTTAACCTATATTTTACTTGCTCTAATTTAAAATTTTATTAATTATTTACTAATGTAGTATTACGCTGTAATTTATGCGCCTTAAGTTTAGGCTTACACTGCTATAAAGGCAAATATCGTCATATTCTAATATTCATGTAATATATTTTATAATTTACTGTGTGTAAAATAGAATCGATGACGCTTAAGTTGCATTGTTAATTTATACACCAAAAAAATAAACAGTAACTTGTTTGGCAAAATATACAATTTGGCATATAAGGTTTCCTTTTTTTTAATTTTGTCAATCAAGGTATTTATTTGATGACAAGGATAAAAAAAATAATACTCTTTATAACTCCTATCAGATTTACTTTTATTTACTTGGTTATTTATTTGATGACGACACATTTCTAACGGATAACTCCTATCAGGTTTACCTGTCAATTCTTGAAAGGGGGCAATGACTAGTACATAAACCCATGGTCGCGGGTCATCTACCGTCTGTAAAGTGTAAAATATTCAACCGTAGGAATTTGTGCATACATTTATGCGTGTATGTAAAGGATAAGAGTTTTGTGTTCTTCGTAATCTCTTTGACTATGAGTCTTAGATTCGAGTGTTTAACCCATTTCAAGATATATCAGGGCAGCTTTCAGCTAACACCTCTCCGTGTATCAAATCCCACCAATTCTTTGTTTCAATTCACTCGCAAATATCACCAAAATTCGTCCAGAATTTCTAGACGCCGATTGCTGGTACGTAGCGCAATTTCAGCAAATGGAGAACGCCAGTATGGTGGGGAGCCAGTTGACGACCTTAGAGTTCCCAGTCACTGGTTAGACCACTCCAAAGCCTCCGAGGTATGTTCATCTTTTTCCAAAATTCCAGCTTTGTTATTCATCTACGATTTGGCAGGCTTTTTATGACTGGAAGTAGTAATTTCTAAGAATTCTCTATCTGCATTGCTAGGGTATTGGTGAGGTTGGTAGGTGAGTAAGCAAAGAGATTTTGATTGACAAGAAGTAGCCTTCTCTTGTAGAAAAGAGGGGATCTTCTCAGCTTTTCTTTCTGTTGCTCAGTTGTGTTCACTTGTATGACTTAGTCCCCTGGGCCTAAGGGATCACTTCTCTGAATGATATGGTAATTAGTTACGGTATAATAACAGCTCTAGTCAGACATGTGAAGACGTGTATTAGAGCATTAGACATATAAATTACATTACTGCACACCTTGCAAAACCAGATTTTAGTAATTTATCATAAACAAGAACCAGAACTCACCAGCATTCTCCATGAACATCATTAGTTATATATGAAAGGTAGTTGCAGACTCACTGCCACACTAGTTGGTTTTACCCAAAATGCTGAGTTGTCAATTGTGCCTATTACCCTGATGCTGCTGGTATGACTTGCTTGAAAAATTGGATGCTCGTACAATTTGTTTCCACTGTAAAGGTCTTGTTAGAAACGTGAAGTAAGACTATGCATTCACTGCCTCTTAAATACATGTAGTAGAGAGCAGCCTATTAGATTATTTGCCATAATAGCATAATGTTTCTCATAAACTTTGGAGTGGAAAGTCATATTGTTGCTTATGGGAGCAGGAAATAGAGAATGCATATATTATACATCAGCTTAATTTTATTATTCTGTTGCTTTATTTTGACCTGGATTTGTCACTCCACCAGAAAGGATTAGATTTTCCCTTTACAGAAGTGTCTGATTTTTCAGCAGTAGCTTCTTACTGTAAATTGATTTTTGTGATCTAACTGCAGGAAACAGAATGGTTAAGAGTGACCCTACTGAAATGGTTGGACGACGAATATTGTCCAGAACCAACAAACATTAAAATCAGCGACATTGCTAGCCGCTCATTCTATAGAGCTTTGATGAATAAACAAACTGACCTAGGCGAGATATTGCTAGAAATGGTGAGGGACTTGCAGTCTATATCATATCAGGAGAGCTTCCATGGAGCATTTTCATCAGCTAATGCAGCTATTGCTCTTATAATAAAGCGGATAAAGCCAGATTAGGTGTTTTTGTGCAAATAAAAGTTTTTTAAACTCCTTTGGCCTTTTATATGATGTGTTTTTTTTTTTTCAGCTGTTCACATTGATTTTGAATTATTTGTTCTCATGTTCTGAAGATTTTACACCAAAGCGAAAAGCTTGGGAGGCTGAAATGGCATGAAAAGTATTCCCTGGGCCATTGAACTTGAAAGTGCCTCTCTGAAAGAGTTCTCATGATGATTACTGCTAGCATTTTCATCCCTAGGGAAGAAGAAGAGAAGATTTTACTTTAGCTGATGCTCATAAGTTTACTTGGTCTTTCTTTTTTCGCTGGGGGAGATAGGGGCCAAAATGTCACGTTAGAATATCTCGACTTGTTTGATTGCATTGGAAAATAAAAAGGATTGACATACCCTTTATTTGTGTAATTCAGACTGTTTTAATGTGTCTTTGATTTAGCAATATCGGACTTAAATTTGTGTAATTGAAATTCACTTGAGAGGTATGAATTTCACTTTGGCCAAGACTCCTATTTTCAGGATTTTTCTTCCCTTGAATGCCATAAAGTGAATGGAAGTTGAAGAGGAGAGAGAAAGAGTCTCTCTGTTTGCCTATGTCTCCCCCCCCCCCCCCCCCCACACACACACACACACTGAACTTCAGTCAACAGGAAGGGAGTAGTGCCCTTTTCCCATCTGATTTTGCATCTAGCTTAAGCCAATAAAAGCATTTGCGGGTGTCAATTTATAACAATTTGCGTGTGATAGTTTGAGGGATTCCTGCATAACATCCCTTGGATCATCTAACTATTTGGATGGAGTATCATTCATTTAGCAGAAAATACAATTATTCATTCATCACTGTAATGTATGTTCTTATCGCCCTTAATTGGGATAAGCTAAGTTCAAGGAGTATCATTCATTCAGCAGAAAATAGAATTATTCATTCATCACTGTAATGTATGTTCTTAGCGCCCTTAATTGGGATAAGCTAAGTTCAAGGAGTATCATTCATTCAGCAGAAAATAGAATTATTCATTCATCACTGTAATGTATGTCCTTAGCGCCCTTAATTGGGATAAGCAAAGTTCAAGGTTTTGAATGATGTGAAACCACCATCAACCACCAGATTGTGGCCGTTGACAAACTTAGCTTCGTCAGATGCAAGATAAACAGCAGCATTGGCCACATCTGTGACTTCACAATAAGCTCCCTTGAGAGGTACTGTATCCCTTACCATTTTCTCAATTTGCTGGTCGTCTAGATTGGGAAAATGCTGCCTCATCTCTTCCATCACTAATGCAGTAGGAATTGCATGCGGGGATATTGCATTGACGCGAATGCCATGGTTGCTAAGGGCTGCCGCGGCACACTTAACCGTTGCTATCACACTGGCTTTGGACACCGAGTATACAAGCTGCGCTAGCCCGGCCATTACGCCTGTGACGCTAGCGGTGCAGAGGATGCAGCCCTTTGATCGTGGAATCATCACCCTCGAAGCATGCTTGATACCGGCTACAACACCTCGGACATTGATTTCCATGACACGGTCAAATGACGTAAGGTCAAGATCTACCATGCTTGGAGGCGTACGACATGCAATTCCGGCATTGTTGTACATGATGTCAAGTTGGCCATGTTTGGAGATGGTGAAATCAACGGCATTTGAGATGTCCGACTCTTTGGTAACGTCGCATCTTATGAAACTGGCGTTTTCACCAAGTGCGGCGGCTGTTTCCTGGCCGACGTTTTGGTTGATGTCAGCAATCACTACTTTGGCACCGTTGTAAATGAACTTTGCTGTGGTTTCTTTGCCGATACCATTGGCTGCTCCGGTGATTAGTGCCACCTTTCCTTGTAACCTGCTTCAACGTGGAAGAAAATACATGTTAGACTAGTTAGGCAAAATACTCGCCTCTTCCAAAGTATAAAGTACATCAGATCGCAAAGCGATACGGCCTTTTCCAAACCCTACGCAAATGCAGCCTAGTGCATCTAGAACGTAGGTGGATTACAAGTGCAGTGTATGTAGTAATGTATTCTGCCTTTTATAGGAGGAGAGAGAAGAAACACACCTTCCTATGTTGGTGGAGAGTTCTCTTGTGCACCCTCGAGCAAGCAAACCTTGGGTGTAAGCAATGGAGGCGTTGCTTCTGAACCTGGCAAATCAATGTTTGTAAAAACTCTCAGTCACATATAACTGCACTCAATTTTTATGCAGAAAATATTTTTGGTTGACCCAATCATCACTGAATTAAAAAGGAAAATTTGTGCTGTAAGTCTTATAATTTTTCCGTACAGTTGCTCTCACCTCTTACGCTGCAGTAACTACATAAAATGGGTGTACTGATTGATTCTTTATCCATCAATTACGAAAGAACACGGGAAATATATTGCAATGTTGCGCTCTAGTGATAACATAAAGGGTCAAGTACACTCAGTCTCCATTTGTCATTATATTGATAATCAAATGGTCAACAATTTAGTTCATCCTTACATTTGTCATAGTTCGTGTGTGGTCCAAAAATCAGAAATGGTAGGAAACCTTGTTATCTTTTCTACAACCATCAGGCTTTACACGTGGAGTCTACATATAGGTCCAGACATATCATACTCATACACCGTGGACCAATAGGGGTGAATTGTCCGGTCCGGTCAGTTTTTGTTTATGTATAAACCCAAATTGTTTTAAATGATTTTAGTTTTTAGAAAACAAAATCAAACTGAACTAATCAAAAATGTTTTATCGATATATTTTGGTTGAACCTGGTTTCGGCTTTTTTCGGTTTTTTAGATTATTTTTAATTGTTAACGAAAAATTTATTAGACGAAAATCACATGCAACTAGGAAGGAAAAAAAAAAGTAAAACTCAAATCGTTAGATGAAGCAACATACAGACCCCACCTAGACTTGGCAAATGAAGTGTTTAGAACATTTCAAGCTACCAATGTCGTCTACCACTCATACAAGTATTTTAAAAAAAAGGTAAATAGGATCACACTAACTTTAGGTGATCAAGTTTTCTCAAGCCAAAAGATTAAGGGATAAAAAAACTTACAATAATGGAACGCTGATACTTTTTAAGGTTAAAAGAAGAGAATAAGGATAAAACCAAACTGAAAGTTTTATCAGTTTTGTTTTTCAAAACCAAAACCAAACTGAATTAACCAGCTATGTTTTTCCTTTACTTATAAACTGACTACAAACTAAGGTTTGATTTTTCTCAGTTTGGATCAATTTGGTTCAATCAATTGGTCCTGTTTTTAAAAATTTTGTACGCCCCAATGGACCAATATACGGGTCCAAACAAAATCGAAATCACTTCTAGAAAGAAGATTAAGACCATGTGAATTTTAAGGGTCATATGTGGGTCCACTTCACTTGTATTGGTAAAATATAAAGATTTTTTAACAAAATTTTTATTCTCTGACAAAACTTTAATATTGTTTTGCGGACTGAGGAGGGAGGTCCAAAAGGAAATGTTTTGGAGAATATCTCGTCCGAAAAGAGAGAGAATCTTTTAACACTATCAGCTACTTCATACGTTTTTAGGACATTTAAACACCCTTTCTCTCTCTTACTGGTCTGGCGGTTTGTACATATATACGGAAGCTGAGAGTAAACTTTTTATTTTTTAATATTGAGGTATTGCGTGTCTGTCTTCCGTTCTTTCTAACCCTATCGATAGCTTTTGTTGTCGTTGAAATATACTGTATGATTGTTTCAGCAACAAACAGAAAGACAGTGAAAAAACAAGTCTACATCATGGAATATATTTGGTCCTTTGCAAGCAACCAAGCTGTCCTCCACACAAATCATCCTCCAAGACTCAAAAAGCCACCAAGTTTTTCTCACAACATAATTACAAGCTTACAGATTTCAGGCAGAAAAGGGTACAAAGGAAATGATGAACCTTGAAGAAACAGGAAAGCTGTGAAGAAAAAAAAAAAGGAGTCAGGAAAACAAACCTTGATCTGATGGCGCCTAACATCTTGTCGTTTGGAGTTGGCGGAGAGATCTGATGACTCTTGTTGGTTGGCCAGCGGCGTAGGAAGAAGTGCACCAGATTTTAAGGGGGGTAGCCGTTAGCTGTAACTAAAACATGGAGCGTTCTATATATATGATAAAACGAGACAGGAATCCGCAAGTTGTGTAATTGCACATGCAGTGCTACCGACTATTATTCTGAGGTGTCAGGATAATAACCTTATCTTACATTCTAACCCCACTCCACTCCACTTCAATGTTTTTAGGACATACCTCAATTGTTTTCGGGCAGGAGCTCTCGAAAGGAATGTTAGGGGTTCAATTTTTGTCAAAGGTAAGAGAGCTACTTTCCAGCAAGTGTATAGTGTGAGAGCTTCCTTGGCATGTAGCCTTGCCTGCAGACTACTGTGTATATGACCAAGCTTCTGCTAGCGGACCGTTGGATACCTGATTTACATCTCTACACTACCTTTGGGACTGGGTATGACATGACCCTTACTGGTTGGGGTTCAACCTTTTCGAAAGTTGGAATGAAATTTAGTACGTCACTTATATCTATGTCATATGTGTAGCATATACTTAAATAATGAGAGAACTTCAAACATATATTAGTTTTAATAAAATATAATTACTTTTGTCATATTTTTGAAATAAAATTCAAAAATATCAACCACGGTTTTATAAAAAAAACACAGTACATGTCAGATCACAGTTTTGACGAAAATGTGGTGTATCTATTTGATTTTTGTCACACTAAGATTTTGACAAAATCATTATACAAATAGCATGGTGTGTCTGTCCTTTTTATAAAAAAATATTAAGAATATATCATTTATAAATAATATTTTGTAATTATAAATATTCACATCAACAACAACAACAATATTTAAAAAATCATAAAAATTACATCGATTATCTGTTAACAATTATAACGGGAACCATGCTTGAAACACTATTGGGCTATAGCTATCCGTCTGCTCGCCGAACCCCATATCCTTCCAAATTCGTTGGCCAGACTTCCAATTATTTTGACTTATGAATAAAATGGTAAAAAAAAAAAGATGTTTCAGATGCACTAGACTCTCATATTCACGCTATCCTATTATATTTACGCAGGATGTAAAGAGAATTCAGATCATTTCGTGATTTGATATTAGCAGTCTTACTTTACATTTTGTATAAGAAACTATTTCCGCAGCTCGATGACCTCAAGGTCACAAAATAACAACATTACCAGTTATAAAAGGATATAATTATTTAACAGTGTTAAAATGATATAATTATTTTATTTTTGGCAGTACTTCACCTCGGTTACTGCTATCTTTCTGATAATTATATATTTTGAAAGCCTTCTTGTCCTCGATATTGTGATTTTTTAAAACTTTTGTATCACGCCAAAAATTGTTTTGCCATCATTTCATGCTTCCATTTTACTATCATCTTTCAATTTAGCCATTTTAATGTATGTATATTAATTAGACTGATGGTGAGGGATCAGAATTTAATTTAATAGTAAAGATCACTGTAATTTTCTTAGTGACAAACACTATTTACATCCCTATTCTTCCTGCACATAGAAATGTTTAAAAAAGAGTGATGGAGTAAAATGTTGTAGGAGATAGTCTTGTTCTCCAAAAAAAAAAAAAAAGGAAAAAAAATCGGCCAATCTTAGTGTCTAAGTGATAATTTTTTGCTCATTAAGCATGAATTAGTCTGCCCAAACAAATTTAGCGGATAGCTATTGCCCAATAGTGTTTCAAGCATTGTTTCTGTTATAATGGTTACAGATAACTGATGTAATTATCAATAACTTGTGGGCCGAATATGGTAATCCTCTTAACGGAAGAAACTCCCAAAAAGAGAAACTCCAAATGTGTGGAGGAGCAAATGGGTGGATTTCAATCTTCACGGCATAGCTGCAGAAGATGTGCAACTGTCTAGATTGACATACACATTTAGAAAAGTAATCAAGATTGACAATTCTATACTATATGGAAAAGAGACATGCAATCCCCTCGACAGCTAACCTGGTTGCTACAATAGTAAGAGAAGTTAGACAAATGGAAGCAGCCATCCAAAATGCTAGAGGCGCTATAGAGTTAACCATTGGGTGCACTTTTGGCTGTAAATATAGGAGTATTTTGAAGCTCCTTAGTAGAGCACATGTACACATTGTAATTCCTAAAGATAGGAGTATTTTGAAGCTCCTTAGTAGAGCACATGTACATATTGTAATTCCTCTGGTTATGTGACTAAGAGATCCACATTCAACACCCCCCCTCCCAAAAAAAAAAAAAAAAAAAAAAGAACAATTTCCGATCATGGTTTTAAATCTTTATTTACCGCTGGAAGTACATGTCTCGTAGGATTTTCAATAGGATTCTGCAAACTCAACCAATCTGCAAGCAAGCATTTCTTTAGCGTCATCCACTACGACGAATAAAAAAAATCAAAAGTGTATATAAAGAGCAAAAAAAAAAACCTTTATTGAGTTTACGACACTAAATTTGGTCGAATCTTAGTAAACCTGGATTCATAACTTGATAAGCGCAAGCAGAACTCCAAGGAAGCTTGAATCAGTTTGCTAAATTCAAAAAGGTTAAGTCCGCTTACAAACATAATGCAACCCTATCTCCAAGGCAAAAGACTGTTTCTGCATAGCAAAGGGAATCAAACATGAGTTCAGGGGACGAAAAGTATCTCTACACATATAAGGACTACGACATTGAACATGATAAAGGATTCAAAACCGGCCCAGCCAGAAAGTAAAATATGACTTTCCATTGGGAAATGAAAATTACAGTGTGCCCAGCCAAAAACAGAATTAATTAGCCAGATGATGGAAGATAACTAATGAGCGGCATTGCTAGCTTGGGCATTTGAGTCAGATGTTTCAATGCTAGTAGAGGTTGGCACAGCTCCTTGATAGACAGGAGGGAATAATGACGGTGCCCCACTAGAAGGCGACATCCCCATCGGAGGAGCAGCAGTTGGCCTTTGCATATCAGTCGATTGTCCAACTTGTGGAGCAGAGGGTGGCGCAACCATCATAGACATAGGTGGACCAGATATGTAAGCTGGCAAAAATTGGAAACAATAATGAATAAAAGGTTTCAACAGACTATATACAAACCCACAGGAACAACTCTTCAGATCCCAAGTGATACCCTCAATACACAGATACACGTGTGAATGCGTGTGTTTGTGTCTATAAATGACACTCAAAAAGCGCAAAAACGTTGCTTGGTGAATGCAGTGACTCAAAAACATTAATTCAAAAACACTAGATGTCCCCATCAACAACCCCCAATTTTATTCCTCTTTCACTTTTTCCCTTTTGGTCTCTAACATTGACCAGGCAGTTTCTCATTATCCAAAGTGAAAAAAGGGAAAACCCACTCACATGCATGCTTCAGAGTTGGGCAAACCAAACCTAGTTCAGCACTCCCTCAAAAAAGAAAAAAGAGAACAACCTCTCAAACCCAGAGGACTTTAAGGGTCATTATTACCTAGCAAAACCTCTCAAACTATTAGTTTAGGTTGTACCCAATTATTAGCAGAATACGGAATAATTTGCTTCATTCTCCGTTCCACAAGTGAATGATGCACCTAAAAGCAAGCCTGATGATAAGTTAAGCCTCAGTGCATACATGCTACATCCGGGAAAGCCTTTTCAGCCGAATTTCACCTCAGCAAGTAAAAAAATTAAATCTGGACCCTGCCCAAACAGAATTTTTCCAAATATGTCCACTTTTTGAGTTAATAAACACACTATGGAGAAGAGGAAGTCCAAAAATTTAATGCTCCTTACTGATAGTTTGAAATGCTGATGATAGAGAACAAAACTGAAAAGAAAGAAGCTGGAAAGCATATAAGACAGCTAATACCTGGAGCTCCAGGTGGCGGTCTGTGCATCATCATTGGAGGCCTAACTCCTGCAATTAAAGGGGCGCCAGGAGGTAGTGTCATGCTTCCAGGATATGGCATCTGGGGCGTAGGTAAAATGGCAACACCAGGTCTCATAGGGTTATATGGAGCACCTACAGGTGCAACAGGTCTATATACACCAAGATGTTCCTTCACTTTCTGATCAATGAAACTCTGGTTCAGCTGTGCTTCATATTGTTGGTAATATTGTCGTACATTTGCCTGCCAAGGACCAGTATGCATTCAAATTCACCAGAATATTATCCAAGCTCAACAAAATCGGGTTACTTTGCATATATTTTGAGAGAGAGAGAGAGAGAGAGAGAGTACCTTGTGCTTGTAACCAGCATTGTGCTGCTTTCTAACAGAAGGCTGAAATAACACAAAAGGGAAAAGAAAAAGTCACAAACATGAGTGGTTAAAGCAACCAGTAATACCAAATTACTTCTTTTTTTCGGGAAATAAATGCTCTGTAAAACCTTTCCAAACCAGAACAGAAACAAAGATGGCCTTCACAAACATTTACCCAACTGGATAAATGAAAAGAAAAAGAAAACGGATTCAGAACATGACTTACAGAATCGTGCGTCAAGTAAGTGTCGCAATAGTCACAGTAGTACCTGAAAACAAAGAGAATTAATCATCGGTAAGCAAAATCCAATGGAAAAAAAATGTTCGAAGGAAAAACACATATACAAGCAGGAGCGAATAAATATGAGAGAATACCTCGGCATTGTGCCTTATCCTAGCTCGGTCGATTTACTGCAAATTAACTGTAAGAGAAGAAATCCTACACATTAGCGGTGTATAGAAGCTTAAAATAAAAGTGAAAAAATCCCCTAAATAGTCGAATTGAAGGTTGACCGAGTGGAATTGGCGATAATCAAACCCTTTGTACTTGTAAAAGATCGACCGCCAATGGAGGAAAAGAATAATAAACAATTGATTATGACAAGGAGCCTAGTCTAAACAACAAAAACAAGGGACAGGAGAAACAAAGATACGAGGGATTGCATTTTACCTTCACCAGTCGGACCTGCCACCGGTGAGCAAAGAACGCCCTATATAAAAACCCTAGGTACACTTTCTACTGTTTGATTCCCTCTCGCTCTTTTTCGCTTCTTTTCGTAGTCGCGATCAATTGTTGGTCTTTTTTTTGCTTATATAGGGAGAACAAACATGAATTTTTTTGTTATAATAAAGAGCCGGTTCTAAGTTCTAACAATTATAAAACTCTATCAAACATTTTCGTAATTAATTTTATTTGATCAACTTTGTTATCAGATAAAATCAATATCATTTTTAATTTAAATCATGATTATCATAGGTTACATGTTACAAGCGGTATTATTATCAAAGGCTAGAATTTATTTATCCATCCAAATCCGGATCCTCCAGCTGGAGGGTAAGTCATAACAAGATATAACGTCAAGAAAGACTTGCGAGAGAGGCGAATTTAGGACGACTAAAAACCTGACCAGTTGCTCAAGATTCGTCCTTTCGTCTTGAAATTGAAATGTTGGTGTCCCTATATCGCCGGAGCCGTTTTGACTCTAATGCAGTTACGTCATTCTCAAGCAGTTGCATCTTGCAGGAGCTTTCCATTTTCTTTTTCTTTGTGGAATAAGTACCTTTACGTTTGGAGCTGCAACTTCGCTCTAGTATAGGATTAGGATTTTTGCCCGGGAAAGAGATTGACCTAATCAACCGTCCCCTTCCTACGTCCCGGCGTAGCAATTCAAGAATGAATGATGCTGCCCCCTCGGCTTCTGAAAGTCTCCGCCTTTTTCAGGTTCTTTTTGTTTTTATTGCCTTTGGAATAATTACTCTTACATTTGGTGGGCACGAGCTTTTTCTTTAATCCATACTAGGAAATATGCCTTCTTGTTGATCTAATTGTCAGGTTCCTGATTTATGACAGGATCAATGGACAAAAAGAACTATGGGATTCCGCTATCTACGGTGTCATTTCACTTTGGAACCTCTGGAACTTCTGTTGCCGCCGCCGCCGCCGCCATCACCGACCTTTTAGGTATCTCATTCTCCTCCTCATTACTCTCTTCTATTTTTTCGCTAAGGGGAGGAAAAGGTCTATGGGATGCCCGATTTCTCATTCATGCTGCCAGAATAAATGTGTGTTTCTTAGTTAACTAATCGTCCTCATACTGATTTATACTGCCTGTAGCAATGCAGTAGTCGTTTGTATTAATCACGCAAAATAGAGATTGTTTGAGCTCTTTGGCGTGCTTCCCTTTCACGCAATCGGGGGGTTTTTTTTCCCGGGGGGGGGGGGGGGGGCTCAGAACTGAGTTTCATTTCGAAATAAATGCTGAATTGACTAAACTTGAATTAATCAAAGCCTGTCGACTTCAGAGGGAAACATGAGCATCCACTTTGCACTTGACTCCGTGTAAGATGAAGCCAATCATGAACTATTAGCTTAGAAGAAGAGAGCATGAGATTGCCATATCTCAGAAGGTAATAAAGTATGCAACTTGATTCATAGAAAGTCTGGGTGAGATAATTATCATAATGTGATTGCATTGTGGTTGTTTTCCTGAGATATGAACTTCAATTAATGTGTATAAACAAGAATACTTCCTGTTTGAGGTAGTCGATAGGCCGTATTTCTTCATACGGTCCTCCTTAGTGGTGATGAGTTGTTATCATACTTGACATCGTCGGAAACAGTTGCGCAGCCACCGTCCCGCTTAGGATGAAATTTTGCTTAGTTTGAATTTTTGGAAAGAGACCAGTTTCTTTCCAAGATAGTGTCATGGATTGAATTTTGCTTCTCAAATTTGCCAGACCATCTGTTGTGCTGAGGCTATGTAGTGGTACTCCTGAACAGAGCACTTTAGCTGATGGCTTGGGTGCCTAGTGTGAGTGGATTGGAATAGGCGTGTGAAAAAGAGGCACGTGCTTCCTCCATTCCCACAGACGACCGGTCAATGTATGCAAGGTCCATGCCAAAAGTCATCCATGAGTGGCATGGACTATTCCGCCAGCTTGATTATGGTACTGAAGTTGAGCTTTCTGAACTGACTATAGGTGTGATTTCTGGGGGTGCTGTAGGCATAGGACATATGATGATTGATAGATCAAGGAACAGGTAATTACTTGTTAGTGGCTGGATTATTTTGTGAAGGAACTTTGATTTCATTTGAATCTGGGATGCAGATGTTATCAAAGTTCGGCTGCAAATGCAACTTGTTGGCCAAAGAGGTGTGCAGTCACATCAAAACACTTTTATCATGCACTAAATGTTATGTCTCGCATAAATTGCATGCACTTATATTAATTGTTGATACTGTATGGGGAGGCTAGCTTGTGCTATCGTTGGGATATACTAGGTACGATTGATTGATTGACTGACTGTATGAGAAGACTTTTCAGCCAGTTAGCCAGAAATGAAGGGTTGGGATCCTTGTACTTGGGATTGACACCTGCCTTAATGAGGTCAGTTCTTTATGGTGGTCTCCGTTTAGGCGTATATGAACCATCAAAATATGGATGTGAATTGGCTTTTGAGTCCACCAATATCTTGCTTGAGATTGCATCTGGAGCATTCTCGGGGTGCCACGTTTACAGCTCTGACCAACCTTAGAAAAGTTTTGAAGGTATGATGACTCAAAAGAATTTTCTAGACCTTGGGTGGCTCGTACAGTTTAGTGCACTTTCAGCTACGCTTGCAAATGAATGATAAGTCAAATGTAGGACCATGAAAGGAATTCCAGAGGATGGCTCGTGAAGAGGGAATGTTTGCTCTTTGGAAGGGGGTTTGGGCCTGCTATGGCCAGAGCGGCTGCTTTGACTTCATCTCAACTTTCAACATATGATGAGATGAACCCTGGTGTTTATATGATTTGAATTCTATTTTATTCTTATTGGTTTATATTATCCTTCAAATTGAAGCCTCTTAGATTCTTTTTTTTTTTTTTTTTTTTGCATTTTAATAATCAAATATGGTGATAATATCCGCGGCCGATTACCATGTATGATTCTTATACTTATAGTCAGATCTTTCTGTTGGAAATATGGATGAGAATATGAAAACCACAAGAAAACAAAGCCGAGACGTGACAAGCTAGTCACTGTCCTTAAAGCAATTTTGCTCCTACCAAAGAGCAAGGTAGTCTTCAAGCAAATGCTTCCCAGGATATAACGGATATCTTTCTTCCCTTTGCTCTAGAGGAGAATGACTGAACTTGTTTGTTGATGATAATGAAGGAGAAGAAGAAGATGAAGTAAATGCTGAGAGAAAGTTCTCTTAGTTTTGCCAAAATGAAAATGTATATCATGAAAATACCAAGATCTACTATATATAGATCTTGGGGTATGTTTAAAACCTCTTTTGAAACATGTCTCAGCCTCATTTCAACTTCCAAGAGCCGTTGATTACCGTTCATAGGCGAAGAGAGATGATTGTTGGATCAAAAGCTACAACTTCTAGTGAGAAGTTCTGTCCGTTGGCACATCGATCACATCGATCGATTGATGTTACTTCGATCGAAGTCGGACAGAGACTTACACTTTTCATTCTGTCCTACATCGATCGATCACACCGATCGATCGATGTCACATAGATCGATCGATGTGATCGATCGATGAAGTCCTCCGGAAAACTTCAAACTCTCAAACAACCTCATATACTCTTTATATAAGTTTGGAGCATTAAGAAAGAGTATTTTAACGTACTTTTCCAACACTTTCCTCACAATTCTACAGGTTCAAGTCGCAGAAACAGACTCATGCACAAAATGTAGGATAATGATGCGTACACTAAATCGCGAAGCGATTTAGCCTCTCTCCAAATCTTGCACAAACGCGTGAATCTAATGCAGCCCTGTGACGTTGACTATGTCCAAGTTTTGTGTGGGATCCATGTGCCTAAGTAAGAGATCTTACCTTTATCATTGCAGGCAGGCTGAAGATCCTTCGTTGCCTTATCTTCACATGGAGTATTTGTATTTTTAGACGACATATAAGTGATAACGAGATAGCATGATTTTATTGGAAAACCATTGTTTCATTTGAGAGGGTCAATGAAGAATTCATGAAACTTTAGTTATACAATGGTATGATTTACATTAGTTGACCCCCCAGCTGTTCAAGTTATAGTAGAGCAATTTACTCCACTTTTCAAATAAATCACTTTCCACTAACGAAGTTAATTTAATGATAAATCAAAACGTCCACCATTCAGTAGCTTCGTCTCTTAACCATGTCAATGATTGATAGAAAAACAGAGACAGATTTGAGCTGAATTATATTTTTTTAAAAAAAATAAAATAAATTTGCCTTCATTACGTTGCTGTGAATTTTCACCGTAATACATGTCCATGTATTAGTTACCGTTCTATTCAAAACTACTTTTAACTGTCTTAGAATGAATAAACTTGTCATTGCATCGTTAACCACTCCAATAATAATACTGGAAAGGTGGAGAAGAAAAATAAAAGTTTGTGGAAATAACATTCGGGCCTTTCCCGTAGGTAGCACGGGTGGATTGACACGAACAAGAACCAAATCAAAGGAATATCCAGATGTCCCTCTCAGGACACGTCTTCTAGAAGAACTGGTGGCATTTGGACTTTAATTACTATGTATATACATGAAATAAAGCATAATAAAGTACTCGGCCTGAGAATTTCTTCCAGAAGCATGACAACTAAATATCACGGCCTTTCATATGTCGTTTGAACAATATTTTTTTTGTCACGTGTCATCTTGTTATTGACGATCACAGAAACAGTTAGTGGAAATGGGTCAACTGATCCAGCTCTTTATCTACACATAATCAGCCGGTGAGCCCATCACATGACATTTGTCACTTTATGTAACAATGAGTTTATGAACTAATAGAGTAGATGTTTATATTTGTAGAGATTGTTTTTGTTGACTGACTTGGATTAATGTGTACACGACCTGACTCAATAGCTTGACTCGGAATTTTGGTAACACAACCTAAAAGAATTTTTCGATAGGTCTTTGATAGTAGTAGAGGACCAAGACCAATAAGTATTATAACCTGTCTTATTTGCACTGTTATACTTAAGAAGATATAAAAATGTTTTCTTCCATGTTTGTGCATCAATGAAAAGAAGTGTATTTTTATGTTCTTTTCCTTATCGTTTAACATCTCTACTTTTTCTAGCCTACAATTTTCCTCTGTTCTCTTTTTGTGGGGGGGTGGGGGGGGTGAAGAAGTTGATTTGACCAACTTGTATAATTATTATAAGATAATGTGAATATATCAATTGGTTGGAAAAAATTTAAGGAGAAAGACTCTTTGGTTGTCTTTCTTTATAAATACCAATCTTTCACTTACTAATTTGGAGAAATTTTCCTATTTAATCTTTTTGTCTCTCTATAACTTGATCCTTATTTAGTCTTCCATTAGAGGAAGGCAGCTAGAAATTAATTAATTAATGATGATGGCGTGGATGGAGTTGGTGGAAGTTTCTTCTTGCATAATGTTTGAGGCTGCCGGCGATTCAGAGGCTGATTCCGACATCAACAATTATGTCTATCACTTGGGAATAAGCGACAACGGTGCCTGCCTGAACGACGATGATGATGCAATGTCATGCAGCTATGACGATGAGCGTAGAGACATGGTTCCTGATAGAGATAACATAAAGGACAAAGACGAAAACGAAGAGAAAGAAGCAATGGATCATGAGAATCTGTACAAGAAGGTTTATGACGATGACGATGATGATGGAGACGATGCAGTTAATCAGATTCTGGAGCCCAGAAGAAATACGTCAGGATCTGCGAAAAGGGAAGGGACAAAGACAAACAAAGATTTCAGTGTCTGTTTTGATTCTTTCATGGATGACAGAGACAGGGATAAGCTCTTCTGGGAAACCTGTCTGGCTTCTTGACATACAATTTCAAATATTCACATATACATACGCACACTCCTGGTATTTACTCATAAACAAGCAGAAAACTTGCATAGAGCGGGTCTTATGTTCTCTACATTCATCAATGACTCATATCAATTAATATTCTTTATAGTATTGATTAATAACTATCTAATAGTTACTCATTAAATATCATAAATGTTTGCAGTATATGTCTATGTATTTGCGTATCGAGAAGGTGATGGAGCAACGAGAGCTTTAGTCTTGATATATGAAACAGCTGGAATAGTCCGTTGGGGGAGATAGTTGCAGAAACTCAAAGAATTTCCAAGGTCTTCTAGTCATCTAATGCTTACTTTTGATTATTTGTTTTTCACTTGCTTTCCAGTTTTGTCAATATGTTCGGCAGATACATCATTAATTTTTCAGGAATTTGTTTGCATAGCAAGTGTTAATAAAGATGTAAAACCTTGTTTTTTTATGGGAATACTTTCCCGTGAAAAGCATATGTTAACGAAATCCTCTCACCCATTTTATCTATCTCATCCCTCATCGTACGACACGTGTCAACAGAAAAAGCTGGTGAGGTTGAATGCGGGTCACCCTTATCTAATCTCACCACCCTCCTTTACTGCTACGTGTCGTGCGGTGAGAAGTGAGGTGAGAGGAAATTGGATGAGGGGATCCTAAGTCTATGTTAACTTCTCTGATTCACATTTTCGTTTGATCGACTCTCTTATTTTTCTTGGCATCTGCCTTTCCAGGAAAGGGAAGCAAAAAAGTTGGCCCAAAATTTTTTTCATGAAGGATTTAATAAAATATCCATATTAAATTCGAGTATCTATTTTGATTTTTCATATTTACATACAATAAAGTGTTGCTTGGGCAATCAAATTAACTATCATCTGTGTTAAAGAAAAAAAAATGATTTAAATCTATAAAATTTATACATCACGATCTTTACATTTCCAATAGGGTCAAAGACATAATCTTCCTTGACAATATGATAGAATAAATCAAAATGACTTACCAAGTTGGTTGCGCTACTTATATTGTGAAGTAGCAGTTGATCAACACAGCTTGACACAATTTTTATTATGAACATCAAGAAACAACTTCTATGCGTTTCTAAGATATGAGTATGGTTGCATACATTCGATCCCACATACCTCGTGTTTTTACTCTGATTAGAGTTACAGACACAGTCGACTCAAATAGAATGTAATATGCTCTCCTTTGGCCATAAGACATAACCTTAGCTTCCGAAAGAGCATTAAACATAGATTTTATTGTCAAATTATATACTACCATTGTGTCTCGATAAGTGTGTTCACATCCATGGTAGAATACCTCCACGTGGTTCATTATTAAAAGACATACACTTCACTTTAGTTCGGATCTTTTCACCGTAAAAAAGACAATGATAAAAAATCATACAATACATTACAAAAAAAAAGTTTTTAAGACTAAAGGAGAGATGGCTAAAAAATTTATGAGACAAAGGATTGGAAATCAAAACAACCTTGCTTCTTGATAGATCCAGACCATAGTATATTCAGAATAAGTTATCCTTCTAGAAATAGTCTCTTTGGTAGTTGTCGAGAGTTGGAACACTGAGTAGTCTTTGAGATCCACTATAATGGCTTTTAGACTTGTTTGATTGATTTAATAAAGATTATACGTTAAATTATCAATATAAAAATTTAAAATATCTACTATGGTGTTCACTTTATTTATAAAAAAAGTTTTTTTTTAATATGAGCTAACCAGTTCTTATAACCGATTTTCTGATAGGACCAAAAGTACAAGAGATAAAAAAATTGAATTAAAAATTTATAAACGTGTAAGGTATATTATAATTTGCGGTTTATATATAAGCAAAGAACATCACGGCCCATTAAACTTAACATCCTAACCATTTGACTTTTTTATAATATAAAATTATAATATATTTATATAAATTATAGTAATTAAATGAATATATATTATAGAAATAGTCAGATTCATTTTTGACAGTTTTTAAATATCAAAGTCGAAACTAAACTACTTAAAACGACGGTAGTTTTGTAATTTGGATTTTTCTAGTTTGGGTCAGTATAGTTTGGTAAATTGGTCTATTTAAAAAAAAAATGTGTACACCCCTAATCAAGAGAACGTACAATGTGGAGAGTGTGGGTGTTGTCACGCGAACTCCGTCTCTTTCTTTTTCTTGTTATTGCTTTAAAATTAGGATAAACATGTTAGCATTGATGCAAAGAAAGTTGGAAGTGAGTGGTGTTACAAAAAGAGTGGCGTGTTAAGTCTTACCTATGTAAATTACATTATGTTTCAAAAATCAAAATACACTCATATTTTATGACGGGTATAGTATCAATTTATGCATATCGTATTGTTCAATGAATAGTAAAAAGTTGATATCGTATTGTTCAATGAATAGTCTAAGACGCTATTTTCATTATGAGTCATCGGAAACAACTTCTGTGTGTTTTCAACACACATGTATGATTGCGTACATCCGACCCCCTATACCCATCATAAACGGGAGCCTGCAAGACAATGGGGCAATATTGTTGTCGTCGTCTTGTTAAAAAAAATGACTAGTTCAACTGATAAAGCTCATCTATTTTGATTTGTAAGGTCTTATCTTTGAATACCTTCTATCAATCCTTTTGGGTAACTAGTCTATAAAATCTATTTTAAGTTTTTTTTTTTTTTTTGATAAGGTTCATCCATTTTGATTTGTAAGTTCTTATCTTTGAATAACTTCCATCAATCTTTTTGGGTGACTAGTCTATAAAATCTATTTTAAGTTTTTGATAAAACTGATGTTATTCGTACTGTAAGTTTATCAAAAACTGATTTGGGTGACTAGTCTATAAAATCTATTTTATGTTTTTGATAAAAATGATGTTATGCGTACTGTAAGTCTATCAAAAACTGATGTTATGCGTACTATCTATTTTAAGTTTTTGATAAAAATGATGTTATGCGTACTGTAAGTCTATCAAAAACTGATGTTATGTGTACTGTAAGTCTTCGATGAGACTGATGTTATATTTTAACTCTTGACTGAAGAAGCCTCTCGTCACTTTCTACTTTTTTTAACCAAAAAGGTATTTCTATCTCTTTTTGTTAAAAAAAAAAGATTTAGAAATATGCAAAACCAATTTTTGTTGTTGTGTGTGTCTGTGGTGCTGGGAGAGGAGGGCGTGGATACGGTCCTTTTTAAAGAAATAATTTTTGTTTATTGTTGGCGAATTTAAATAAATATTTAAAACCAGGGCCATATTGTTCTAACAGTAAAAGTAATAGGACAATGGATATGGAAATGACGATTTGGTAAAGTTGAAAGGCATGTTTACTTGCTTCATAAAAAAAAAAAAAAAAGAGGCATGTTCGTTCGTTTCTCCCAGGTGATGGAAGTATCGATCTCCTCTTGCCGGTGGGAAACCGATTCTTCTATCTTCATATAAACGCAACACAACCGGGATTTCTACAAGAAGTTGGCATATTATTATCCTCTCTCTTAAGTAATCTTGGTGGAACTGCAATCGGCAATCGCGAAGGAGATGATGCTCAGAATTCGAAGTCGTGATGGGCTGGAAAGAACCAAAATCGACAATCCTCTCTCCACCGTCGCCGAACTCAAGTCACAAATCGAATCCCAACTCCAAGTTCCGATCCATTCCCAAACCCTCTCCACCAATCAAAATCTCTTGTTAGCCAAAACCCTAGATGATATCTCTCGCTTCTCCGACATGTCCAATCCCCTTACTCCTCTCTCTTCCCTCAATCTCTCTCACGGGTCAATTGTTTATCTCGCTTACGAAGGTGAACGGACTGTTCGCGGAGGTCCCGCCGTCCATCCTGCTGGCTCCTTCGGCAAGAAGATGACCATGGACGATTTGATTGCTAAACAAATGCGGATTACCCGCCAGGAGAACCCTCACTGTGAGCTTGTGTCCTTTGATCGTGATGCTGCTAACTCCTTCCAGCATTATGTTAACGAAAACCTAGCTTTTGCTGTGAAGCGTGGGGGTTTTATGTATGGGACAGTATCCCCTGAAGGTAAAATTGAGGTTAATTTTATTTATGAGCCGCCACAGCAGGGGACGGAGGAAAGTTTGATTCTTTTGCGGAATCCTGATGAAGAAAGATTAGTGGAAGCTATATCAATTGGGTTAGGGATGAGGAGGGTAGGGTTTATATTCTCCCAGGCGATCAGTCAGAACAAAAAAGATTATACGATGTCAAATGCAGAAATATTACAGGCTACCGAGCTTCAAGGAGAAGGTGATTTGAAGGAATGGGTTACAGCAATCGTGAAAATGGAAGTGAACGAAAATGGGGCTCCTGACGTTCATTTTGAGGCCTTTCAGATGAGTGATATGTGTGTTAGGCTGCTTAAGGAAGAGTGGTTTGAGACAGAGATAATAGAGGGGGCTGATCCAAAGCTATCTAAGATGAAAAAGGAAGTAGCTGTCGGAGGGAAGGACACTAAAGAGGTTGATAATGATTTCTTCTTGGTGGTTGTCAAGATATCTGATCATCAGGTATGCGTTACTCTTAGAATTTCGAGAAGTAGTTAAACGAACTTGAAAATTGTGTCCTTTTTCTTGTGTATGAGTAGCTTGACTGCCTTTGTTCTTGCTTGAAACTTGATTGCTAATTGAAAGTGGAAGTAAATTTCTTGATTGTGATATGTGGTCAGATTCCTTTATGTTTGACAAAGTCGATTACTTTCCTCTATGAATTGTTTTTAGGAATATAAACGAGGGAAATTCAGTCATAATTCTTCTGCTGATCGTCTGCTTGCCTTTTTCTTCCCCTCTATGATAAGTTTTAAAGCATGTATTTGCAATCACGTCCATATTCATGCTATCTCTTGTCCAGAAGTTATCTTTGTATGACTGTCTATTTGGTTATCTACTACATTGCAGTTTTCTTATTTGACTTTTGACGTTTGCAGCTTTATTCTTTGTGTTATCTACTGCTTTACAGTTTTCTTATTTTACTTGAAACATGTTAAAGCTTGGAGCTTTCTTGTTTTTCTTTTCAAGTTGGATGAGCGGTGCCCAAAAATTATGTTGAATCTCTCTAGCTTGGTTGAATTTATCTCACATTTTCTGTGTTCTGGAAACCGACTTAGGCCTTTACTTTATCATGACAATCTATTTCGAGAAATTCAGCCTAGGCAGAGTTTAAAAATTAAACTTTATACTGCATTTGGAGTTTTGTTGTTTTAGAAAACGTCTTTCTGTGTGCAACTCTAGATTTGATTTTGGTTGCATGAGTAGCCCTGTAAATTTTGTGGAATCACTATAATATTGATAAAGTTCATCTCTTGGGAAGTGTTGATGTTTTTAGTGCTCTAGAACCTAATCCGTACTTCGTACATCATTGGGACTTTTTGTTTTGAAAAACTCAGACCCATACTTCTTGGCGATATGCTATGATCATTAGAGAGAAAATCTTGAATATGGGTACCATTAGATGCTTCCTCTCGATTTTGAGATACAAGAGATTTCTCATTCTGAAGGGCTGATATTTGAGGGGAGGCATTAAAAAGGCATGACAGATATTTAGGACTGGGAATACTATGGTACTTAATATATCGTACTGCCAATGGGCTGAATCCAGTGCGCTGGTAATTTGTGTTGAAGATAATATCTTTCTGAAACATGTTGGTCTCAGGTTTATTGCTCTCCTTTTAATGCAGTTAGCCCGGTTCTTATATGGTCTGATATCTCCTGTTGTACTTTTATGTTTGCTTTACTCAAGGGCTTGGTTTGTCGAAAGAGACGATAAATTTGACGAATGGCTGTGAATTTTTAAGCTGTAACAAGATAATTCTAATTTGTAGAACTTATTTTGTCTCATAGTTGGTTAAAAGTATTACCGGAATGAAATTTCATCTTGTACATAGTGTTTTGGAGAGGCTATATCTTTGGAACATGTAGTAGTTTGTTTTCTTCTTTTCGTTGCGCATAAGGCATTACTAACCTTTATTTTACGCATGCATAAGTTGCTTCCACTTGCAAAAAAAAAAAAAAAACACATAAGTTGCTTCCTGACATTCACTCTAGCTGTGAGACATGTAAGAATTTTTTGGTTATATTTTGGCCATTTTTATTAATTTATTATTAGGAATGCACTGTATTGTTTGGATTCATGTATGTAACCAAATTTATTGACCTACACCACATTGTTAATAATTTTCTCATATAGTCATATTCATATCATCATAATTCTTTGTTTCTTGGAAGTGTTAAGGACAAATCTTAAGTAAATTGACAAGCATGGCAAACTTACTAACGGACTTAATTCACATTTCTCGTTTAAGCATTCACTTTGTCACATGGACGCTATACATGGTTTTTTTCTTCTTTTGCAATGGCCCATTTCTCGTTTAAGCATGTCTTCACTTTGTCACATGGACGTTATACGTGGTTTTTGTTTTTGCAATGGCCCTTTTAAGTCTCCTTATGATGTAGATGTTTGAGCAGCTCTATATGGTACTATATAATTGGAAGAAGTAATTTGCCTCATGCATAACCACTCATGGCACATATTTATTTGGTTCTGTGTGCTGAGCCTATTTATGTTAGTTTGCTGTTTTTACTGCCCCAAGAACCGCATATTTATTTGGTTCTTTGTGTTGACACTACTGCTGTTAGTCTGTGGCTCTTTTAACTGCCCCAAGAAGTTTGTTTATTGGAATAGGCAAGCTTACTTTGACTGGTTGACCTCATGCGCAGCAAATCTTGTACTGTATTGTTTTTATGTGGGCTAATTAACGGAAGTAACTGTGGTTTTACACTAGGACATGGTTTCCTAAGTTTTTTTTTTTTGGTTTCCTAGTTTGGTTGTACACTAGGACATAGTTTCCTTTCTGCTGTAATAGGATGCCCAGTTTATTCTTTCCCGTTTCTCTCCCTCCACCCCCTTTCTCTCCCCCACCCCCTGGTTTAAATAAAACCTAGAGGATCTGTGGTAGCACGTCATTGTTTTACAAGCTCCTATGAAGCCTTAACGACTCAAATTTGCACAAGTTTCTTGTCTTCACTTTAAGGATATTGCTTCATTTCGGAGTAAATATTTTCTATTCAATTTCTGTTGGTTGGGTAATATACTGATGTTGGTGTGCATTAGCTATAATTGCGTGCACATCTTTTGCAAAATTCAGCTTTGCATGACGAACAGTATAGTAACCAGTGCTTATACGAGCTTTTTCATGTTGCAGGGTCCTCTCTCAACAGCATTTCCTGTTGAGAACCGAAATGTGCCTTTGAGCTTGAGAGCCTTGAAAGCCCATCTGGATAGAGCAAAGAGTCGTCCATTTGTGAAGCGCATTTCTGACTTCCATCTTCTTCTTTTTCTCGGTCAGTTTTTAGATGCCAATGCAGATGTTCCAGCTCTGGCGGAGTGTGTTCATACACAGACAGCTATTCCGGAAGGTTACCAGCTGCTAATTGAATCCTTGGCCAACACTTCTTAGATCCGGTATGCCATCTGTCTGAGGAACTTTGATGATTCCCCTCTTTTGGCTTGAGGAACTTTGATGAGCAAGATCATCTTTCGATGTTGGCCTGGTGTTGTGGGAATCAAGGGGACGATGTTGGAGTATCCCAACGATATGTTGCATAGTTGTTTGGACATGTGGCATTGTTTAACTTCTCTTGTATTTGTTTATGATTTGAAGGGATGCCTCTTTAAGCATAAATACAGTGAAATTAACTTAAACCTCATTCATAGGAAATCAGTGGCATGGGTTTTGTTGGATTGGGTGGTACATATGCAAAACTGACATTCTTCTATCTTTGAAGTGTTGATCGGAGTTAACCTATAATGCAATGGTAACTTAATGAAATGCTTTCTTCCATCTTGGTGAATACTAGGTTTGATTTATTTGCCCGACTGCGCGAGCAATTCTATATACATAGAAGTTTGCATCGTCTAATCTGACATGTTTGTATTTGCAGTGCACAAAATTAATTGAAAGATCAAGGAGCATTGCATGTAATAATTTGTCTAAACAAGGACAGAGCCGCAGTTGTTTGTGGTTAAATTGTGTCATTTAAAATCTCAACTCAACGAACAGAAGGGGCCTTGACTAGCAAGAGAGGTGGAGAAAATATAAAACAATGAGAAAGAAAGATGAAACAAGCGTTATCTCATTCGCCGCACTGTTCACCGCCCGATACGTGACAGCAGGGAATTGTGACCACTCCTTTGCTGCCACAAGTCGGGCGGTGGGCGTGTCGGGCGGTGAGCAGTGCGGTGAGGGATGAAGCGGTGAGAAAATTCCTTCCCGAAACAAGGGGGCTTACTAAAGCTAGTCTTAAGCACTTCACAATGTTGGGGTGTCGGGAGGTAATAATATGATTGCAGTGTGCTTTAAAAGCGAACATCAAGACAAATATGGTCACTTCTTCCGTCTAGAATTTTACCCGACCAACGTACAAGCATTGAGTAAGAGGTCAAAAGTTCGAATCCAGAGACACGTACAATATGGATGTTCCACTGCTGTTAGGCAGAAGGTCTGGTTTTTGGGAAGATATCTTGTGTGGGTAACTGCGGAAGTTATCATCCAACCTAGGAAACCACTGCGGAAGTTCTCATCCAACCTAGTAAACCACTGAGTTCCTGATTTACATGTTTCACAATGCCCCTTGAGGCTAAGGCGATGGAGACCCTCAGAGTCCGTGAATGGTCTTTTGCTCCAAAAAAAAGAAGACATAAGTCTGCCACAATGGAGAAGATGATCCATTGGCCGCGGATTTCTTTTTGTTTTTGTTTTTTTTGTAGAATAGCTTTAGAGTCAGGAAATGACATTTTGCTTCAAGAAAAAGAAGAATAAGTCTGTCACAATGGCGAAGATCACCCACCAGCCGCGGATTTCCTTTTTTGTAATTTTTTGTACAATGTGTTATTGTACCAATGTAACGAAATATAAATTGGTAGATAGTAAAGGAAATATTAATGCATCAAAATTGCAACTCAGTAGGTTGGGATTCCCAGCAGAGGTGCAACAGCGTTTAAAAGACTCCAGACTTGACAAAAACTTAAAAAATATGAAGAATATGGAGATGCGGGGGATCGAACCCCGTGCCTCTCGCATGCAAAGCGAGCGCTCTACCATTTGAGCTACATCCCCGTGATGGAAGCGCAGTCTCATACAATTGTCAAAACAATAAATCCTTTTGCCCCCACAAATTCCCTGGTCTTTACCACCACCATTATTTTTTTGTTGCAAGGATATTCACTTATGAATCTACATGTCTTTTAATAAACTAAATATGTATAAAAACCGTCCTTTCTTTTCCTCTTCCACTTCCAGGTGGATTTATCCTTTTAGCAGTTTCTACCTTTGATTTTCCTTTGGAAATTTTTTACAGTTTAGTTTTCGTTTCAATCTATAAATTTTCATTATTCTTACATGATTAGCGATATAATTATATATTTAACAGATCATGAAATCAAACTAAAGTTGCTCCCACAAACAGCTCAAGCAGTGTATTAGTACGTATATAAATTGAAGTTCGGCCTCCCACTTTTACTGCGTCAACGAGACCAAAATAAAATCCAGAAAAAGATAAACAGAACCCCGAAGATCTTTGTTTTAGTAGGATTCATGTAAGTTTCCCGCATAGGATTATGGTCCTGATGCTTTCTATCCCTTATTTCTTTTGGTATTGATTTTGTCCATTCTTATTTCTTTTGGTATTCATTTTGTCCATTCCGCTGTATCATGTTCGAGCAGCTCACTTTTTTATTAGATACTTTGGTTTATGACTGATCGTTCTTGAGTAATACTCGGATAAGTATTGAATTTTGAATGTTTTAACTTGATTATTATACATGACACACTCGAAATAAACAGAATTCTGGTACCCATCCTTTCACGATTGGTACTTCAGTAACTTATATACGAGAAATATGGAGTTAGGGATTTGGTCTAGTCTATTTTATTTGCAAATGTCTCAACTTGGTGGCAATCAGTGCTTGTTTCTTTGCTTTCCTGTGCAATTAGGAATTGAAGTTTTTATTTTGGGTGTATGTGTTTGACTTTCTTAAAGTAGATCGAGACTATCTTTATATGCAGGAGAAGCACAAATTGGAAAAGAGTCGATTTGATTTTACACCTCTGTCTAAATGGAATTTGAGAGCACATGCATGCTATACCTATTACCTTTATGTAAACAGTGGCTCTTAGTGGAGGTACATTTTATAATCTGATATGTTGTTAAAATTGCCTCCAGGGTTTCCAAGATAAAACTGGGAATGACTTCATCGTTTGACTTTATCTGATATCTATCAGACAGTTGCATTTAAATGTATTTTGTATCCGAGGATACTGCAGTTAATGACATGGGACACTGGTTTAGTAGACTGGAAATTGAATCAGAACTACTTGATGGTTTAACCCGCAGTTATGAGGTTATAGGCAGTCCTACACCTAAGAGACCGATGAATTATTTGGACCACGAAATTGCTCAACTGACTAAGCTTAGATCAGGGGCCCATGAGAATTACAGCAGAGCTGTGCCAGGGAAGCGCGAAAATCTTGTTTCAGTCGTGAAGATGTTAGCAGGCCGAGAAGCTAATCTTACCAGGAGAGGAAAATTCTCAATGGCTGACCGCTGCCATATTCTTAGTGATTATTTGCCTGTCAATGGTCCTTGGGTTGTGGATCAGATGTCCACAAGGGCTTATGTATCACAGTTTTCAGCTGATGGTACCCTTTTTATTGCTGCATTCCAGGTATCTTGATATCGCATCAAATGTCTGGTTTTCATTCTATGTTTCATCTTTAATTTTATTTTTCAAGGAATGGTGTTATATTCCCTATCTTACTGCAAAGACAACAATAAAAATTTAGGTAACTGACATCTATGATCTATCAGGCCTTATGATGTTGAGAATAGCCCTACTGAATCCAAGAATGGTTCCATCTGTGACTGTGTTTTTATGTTTGTCTTCTGGCTGTAGGCAATGGTCATTAAGTTTTTCCAAGCAATTTGAGTGTTTATAAATGTATGGACACCTTAATGATTTTAGTCTTTGTTTCAATTGCTAATCCTATCTATTGTTGGCCACTTAGGGAAGCCACATTAGGATATACAATGTGGAAAACAGGTGGAAAGTGCAGAAAAATATTCTTGCCAAAAGCTTGAGATGGACGGTCACAGATACATCTCTTTCACCAGATCAAAGATATCTTGTGAGTCTCAGGCTTTCATTTGTTTGTAACATTGCAATTGGTTTTTTCTCCTTTTTTTTGTTTGTTTGGGGGTGGGTACAATGAGTTTTCACCAGTATGTTGATGCAAACCAGCAAAAGTATTTTGGGAGTCGTTTTATGCAATATCTTATAAATTTTTTCTATGGCATGAGGGCAACTGTCTCTGTCAATGAAGCTCTTAACGGGATCACTAAAGCGGATTTTCATGTCTTTTGCAATATTATTGATGTCGTGTAACAACCTATCAGCTCTAAGTGCATGTCAAAAGGGTACTTAAGTTGATGTGTAGACATGTCTTCAGGGATGTTATAGTGATCAAGCTTCATTTCTTACCGAGTGTTTGTTACGGTGCATCCTTGTTGAGAGAACACCTCATGTATGGAATAAGCACCCTATCGTATGAAGTTAATATCTTAATTTTGTTAAGTACCTAGTTCTTGTAAATGATAAACAAAAAATGTGAATGGCTGCCACTGGCATGCCATAGTTGGACTTTTGGATGCGGGGATCTGATTTTTTTTTTTTTTGCCACAATTCCAATTGATAAGAAAGATAGAATAGGGAGAAAAAAAAAGAAGGTTCAAGTGTATTGGCTTACTTTGCGAGGAATATAGTCTAGTTTCCTGTTGGCGGCATGTTTGCTTCTATTTAACTCTTTATATCTTTCTAGATATGACATTGAGCACTTGACCTTGTGCTTTGGCGTATAGCAATAACATAGTAGTGTCCTGTTGAATTTCTCCTGCTTAGAGTCTGAAAGTAGTGTAGACCCTGACGATATCTTTTGCTGTCGTCGGGATATACTGGGTACGGATGATGATGATGAGAGTCTGAAAGTAGTGATGGCTTGACGTATTGTAGTTGCATGCACTATGAGTTTTGTTTATACTATGAAGTGCCTTTCATTATCTCTGTTGATCTTTTGCAGGTCTATGCAACTATGTCACCAGTTGTCCATATTGTTAACATTGGAAACACTGCTACAGAATCACTAGCGAACATTACGGTACCAAGTTTTGAAGCTCTGTATAGTGGTTTATGTGATTAACGCTGAAATGCTCGACTTCAAGCACTTCTTTTATGCATCAATTGAATATCATGTGGAACAAAAATAGCAAAACTTGCCTAAGGACTTGAATGTTCAAGGTTTATGTTTGCCTGGACCATTCTTTCTAGGGTTCATTCTTTAGCGTCTTACCATATGATGCTAATTGAGGGACGTGTTATTCAGGAAATTCACGATGGTTTGGATTTCTCTGGTACCGACAGTGTGGAATACTCTTTTGGCATCTTTTCACTTAAGTTCTCAACAGATGGGCGAGAACTTGTAGCTGGAAGCAGTGATGACGCAATATATGTATACGATCTTGAAGCAAACAAATTATCACTTCGAATAGCAGCACACACGGTAGTTTAATTGTCTTATTTTGGCTTATATTTCTGTATTTTCATACTGGGTTGTTTCAGTTATTCCTGATGTTCTAATATGTACACCTGGAACCCATTCAGACCCATTAAATATCTTAAGAAATTTTCTTGAAGCTGTCAATCAAGTGCCTGTTGCAACTTCATTTGCATTGATTTTAGGATTTTCACCATTTAATAATCACAAACAAGAACTTATGGTTCCAGAATTTACATTAGAGGGAGGCAATGGGGTAATGTTGTTGTTGTTATGAATTCCCTTTGTCGCACCCTTTGACGGAAAAATTTCCAGTCTTGGATGTCATAAATGAGATCTTTCTAACTTTAAACTTTGCTTTTGCTTCTTTACTGGGGGCGGGCTAGGGAAGGGGGGGGGGAAGATGGGGGTGTTCTAAAATAAACGAGGAGAAAAATTTGCAAAGGGGTCTGGGAAAGGCATGGGTATGAAGAGAATCACTGTGAAATGTCTGGAAAATTTGCAAGGGTCTGGGAAAGGCTTGGGTACGAGGAGAATCACTGTACTCCATGTCTGCTTGTAGAAATATACAATAGAAAATACTGTACACACTGTAAAGTGTACATATACATACACGTACGTACTACATACATATACACACACATAGAATACATACCGTTTTTAATCACTATTTCAGTAACATAGAGTAGCCATTTGACAGCTTAACAACATTCTATCCGTTGGGATCCTGTCAACTGACAGATGTACATTTTTTCTATATAAAAGGCTCCATATGTGATCTTAATCTTAAGCTGAATATAATCCAGTTATTGTCAATTCTTTTTATATAGTATCAGAGCCATAAATAACAAGACCGTGTTATTTTCTTTGAATCATGCTTCTCGTCCTGAAACCAGTGAACTGAAGCCACTTTCGCCCTTGAACAATGAGCCTAATACTTCTTCTAACTCTTCTTTTGATCGTGCTTCTATTACGATTACAAATTATAAATTGAATGGTAACAACTGTCTGTCATAGAGTAGGACAATTGAGATGTTCATCACTGGCAGAGGCAAGGAAGACTATCTCTTTGGAGATGTGGTCATTCCTGCCTCTACATACTCAAAGTTCAGAGTCTGGAGATCTAAAAACTCCATGATAATGTCATGGCTTATAAGGTCAATGATCTCTGATGTAAGTGCCAATTTCATATGTTATGCCACTGCAGTTGAAATTTGATCAGCTGCAAGAGAAATATACTCAAAAAAGCATAACACATCTGAGTTATATGAACTTGAAGCACAACTTCAAGACATTAAGCATGGAGATCTACTTGTGAATAAATATTACATTCAATTGACATGATCCCAATGAATAGAATGATGTTAAGCTGTCCAATATATTCTATGTTAATGACTGAAATAGTGATTAAAAACAGTACGTATTTGAAGTCAACAATAAAATACTGCACATCATACACCAATACAAGCTACAATGGCAAATACAAGTAGTGAACAACACAATAAGTTTCATTCGTGGATATTTGATTTGGGAGCATCTGATTACATGATACATAACAGAAATGTCCTAATTAATTTTGAGTTGTTTACTACTTCCAAGTCTATTAGAAGAGCAAGTGAATTATGCATCCAAGTTGCTGGTAAAGGAACGGTTAGCTGATAAAAATTTTTTGTTTACATGATGTGCTTTATGTACCTAGCTTAAGTCCAATTTAAGATCACTAAGAAAACTAACACAAGATAGTAATTGTTGTGTATGGTTTTCACCCTAGTTGTTTTCAGGAGAGAACTATGTCGAAGATGATTGACAATGTTAAAAAACTTAATGGACTTGATCTTAGTCTGAATATAATTCAGTTATTCTCAACTCTTTGTATACTGCTTCTTTGGAAGTTTCTCTCATTGCCTGGTGGTGTAGATTTTCAAATTTCTTAAACTTTTCAATTGGGACTGTGTGACTATGTCTAAAGCTTTATGTGCTTATCCGCCGTATGAAGATAACCACACTGGTGTGAAGGAAGTATATAAGCATATCACTGTGGTGTCAACTACCTTTTTCGGAGGTGGATAAGCATATGAAGTATGAAATAGTCACTCCTTTCATGCCTTGGAAATCTTATTTTCTGAACTTTATTGGGGAATAGCTTCTTAGGAATTATCTTACTAAGAGATATCAATTCTAAGGCAACGCTTTCATCTCAAAATATTAATAAATGTTTGCCTTTTTCATGCAGTCTGATGTTAATACTGTATGTTTTGCTGATGAAAGTGGCCATCTTATCTACTCTGGGGGTGATGACAATCTCTGCAAGGTATTCTTCTGCTGGCTTCGTCTGTTGGCTTGATTTCTCGGACATAGCTTGGACAGGGAAGACCTTCACAATTTCCCCAAGCACGGGGCAGTAATAACCTATTTCTGTTTAGATAAAAAAAATGGTTTAAATTGGAAAAATCATGTAATCATCATGACGAACAGACCCTGCTTGGTTCAAGAAAGAATTTTAAAGTTGGAAGTAATTTTTTCCCCTTGATATTTTCGTATCGCCGACCTTAGAGCTCTTAAAATATATATGATTATTGGACTTTCTATTCCTCAGTGTGTTCCAGCTTTGTCTAAATATTTACTGCCTAATTGTTCTGGTACTGATGGCAGACATCCTATGCTGACCAGACAAAAAAGTGGGGAGAGATTTTCTATCTATCCCACCCAGTGCGATTATGTCTTGTATATTAGTATGGTAAACTTCAATACACATGGCATAATCTCATTGGATGGAGTAGAGGATGTGCGGATGATCCTTTGCCCAAAAAAAAGGACTAAGAAACCTGCGAAGCATGTTAGAATCCTAAATCTAATTAACTTATTATTGTTGATCGTATCCTGTGTCGGCTGATTTGTTCTCCACTTGAGCTAATCCGGAGGAGAAAATAGGACAACATCTAAGCAAAATCCCTAAATGAGGTCAACTTATATTTGTCACTCCTATCTTCTATGACTTGAAAAGATAGCGTTGGCATTTAGCCTTGTTGGTCTTAAACCATTTGGCTTCTCGGGACAGCTCTCTTAAATGGAGATATATGAGTCGCAACGTGGTTTTCTGTGCAAGAATCTCTGGAGAAGAAGGTTTTAAAGTGACTAAAATATGACAGTTGGTTCATTGTTGTATTGACAAATCTGGGCCAGTAAAGCCTAGCAAATAATTGCAGCCATGTGCCAAGTCTTTTAAGAGCTTATACTGCTGGAATGGATTTGTTTGCTTCACTGCATATATTATGTAGTAGTCACATGAATAATTGATTCAAGGAAACCTCTTATCACCTCATGTATATATCTTGTATGAGTTGCTGCTTAATATAGGTGTGGGACAGAAGATGCTTTAGAGCCAAAGGAAAGCCTGCAGGGGTCCTTATCGGACATCTAGAAGGTGTTACATTTCTTGACAGTCGTGGGGATGGTCGCTATTTCATTTCTAACGGAAAAGATCAGGCTATCAAACTTTGGGATATAAGGAAAATGTCTTCTAAGGTTCCTCGGTACGATACTTCTTTCCTTCTCTCTCTGTAAAGCTAGTTATAGAAATTTATTTGCTACTAGCTTATGCATGGTCTTGTTTGATGTCCAAATCACTCCTTTGCACAGTTTTAGATCATTACACTAGAGCATGGCTGGTGCGCTGAAGTTTCCTATACATGCAGTGTTTTGGAGTCTCTGCATATTGGATCTGGTGTTTGGGGCTTTACTTTTTATTTGGGCACGGCTGTTTTCTGCATCTTTTTAACGTTACCATAGGTTACATGAACATTCTTTCAGTTGCATCATTTTGAGGGACAAATCTCTATATTTTGCATATATATCTCAAATCTACACATTTATACCATAGCCTGCCATTTGCTTAACTGAAGCATTACCAGAATAGTATAAGTGGTGTCGTGCTGGGTCAATTGGCACAACTTGAGTTTTATTTATTTATTTATTATTTTTATAGTTATGCATAATTGTTATATTGACCTCACTTGAAGTTTTTTTGTTGACCATTCAGCAAGGAAAGTGCATATTTCCTTTAGTCCTTGTAGTAATTCGTTCATGTTATCTATGTGTTTGATACGTTGACCCTTCCCACTAATTCTGGCTTCATCGGTACTTATGCGTCTAGGTTGTTGATTGTTTTCCATGTATTCCCTTCACCCCGACAAGTAGCAGAGACTATAGATGATCCTTGGCTGTTTCCTCCTGTTCTTTATATGTTGTATTTTTTTTGTATTCTTCTATTTAGTACTACTTAGAAGTACATACAGAGTAGATGATTATCTAATTAGATATGATTAAATTAGTATGATAAACCATGGACCACTTTAGATTTTGAATGCATTGTTGTGATGCAACTATGTTGTTACTTTTTAGTGATCGAGGCTACAGGAATTATGATTGGGACTACAGATGGATGGAGTACCCTCCTCAGGCTAGAGAATTGAAGCATCCAGGTGATCAATCAGTGGCAACTTATAGAGGTCATTCAGTCCTGCGCACTCTTATTCGCTGTTATTTCTCTCCGGCACATACGTAAGTCATTTATTTTGAGATGTGTCCCTCATCTGCTAGCTTTCAATGTACTCGATATCGAATGCAACTATAGTTAAAAACTTTGACCAATTTGACATATACCTGTCTTTTATACTGAGCAGCACTGGGCAGAAATACATTTATACTGGATCACATGATTCATCTGTGTACATATATGATCTGGTAAGTTCCGAGTTTCACGTATTAGTATACAGTTATCTTGTACATGGCTTTGTCTAGTATATAAATCTATCCAGTGCGTCTTTCATTAGATGTGAAATAAAAACAGACAAAGATAATATATCTCGTGTCATAGCCTTGGAAACGGGCACCAAAATTTATTCTTTACTGCATAGCTCTCTACAAACATCATCTTACAAAAATGTGTTCCGATTTGTAGGTGACCGGAGGTCAAGTTGCGAAACTGCAGTACCATAGCTCGGCTGTGAGAGATTGTAGTTGGCACCCTAATTATCCAATGCTGGTCAGCTCTTCTTGGGACGGAGATATTGTGAAGTGGGAATTCCGTGGAAATGAAGAGGGAGGAGACTCCTCAAACAAGCAGCATTTCCGAAGGAGACATTTCAACTGAGGGCTATATGTAAATATCCTTATAACTTTGTTTTCGTAAACTGGTGGGGTCATTGTACCATCTCAACCATGAAAAGTATAAGTGTATGTTACTACCTCAATAAAGGGCAACGGGATTAGTTTGTACATAAACGCTTCATTCAGAGTCTGAGATGATACTTGCCGTCATCAGGATGTGAAGATATATGGGATTATGGAATGGTACCTACAATGAGGTAGTTTACGAATATCTCTGTGGTGAAGTTGATTTTGCCAAACATGACGAAACGAGTTTTGGAGATATATAGATCAAGTACTGCTATAACCCTCAGTGGTGTCTTGCGTTGGAAATTGTACGTACATGTGTGTGTACAAGTATGTAGTACGTACATTTGTGAATAGACATCTGTCAAGTGTAATAAATATATGCATGCAGCATGTCAATACATATTGTAACAATCCGATTTTACTCCACATTATTATGGACAAGTACTAATGATTAACTAAATCTGGTTTCTCCTCCTTGATGGTTTGAAAAAGAATAATCTTTGTTGACATTTATCATTTAGGTCATATTTATATATAATATCATCATCTCCTTTCTTTATAATATGAGATTTGAGTCTTTACACATGTATATCACTGTTATTACGAGACGGTATTTTTTTCGCTGACTTAGGAGTAGAATGAAAAATAGATTTCAAAACATTTGTGGAAGGAAAAGAAGAGCATGTAACTGCAAAACTCGGGTGTTTCCTCTGGAAGGAAAGAAAGAAGATTTTTACATCAAAATGCGTCACACTGGTAGACCGAGGAGTGCGTGTGTGTTGGGGATGGCAGGGTAGCGGAGTCCCATGGAATGCCCTGTAAATTTCTGGTCCGAAAGGTATATGCATAATTAACGAGAAAGCGACAGCACTCATTTCTTGTTGAAGATATAGAGGTGAATTTTATTTCTTAGGTTCTTGAATCATGGATTGAAGAAGGAGATGCATGTGATAAGAAAACCCCTCAGTCATCCTCCCGTTTGCCGGCCGATTTGTTTTTCGTCGCATAAAATTACCTTGGCATATTTTTATCACGGTATGCATCTATTAGTTTTTCTAATCAAGGTTTAAGTGGTTAGACAAAAGGATCGGTTTTAAATTCTGATTAGTGTAAGCTACTTTTCAGTTTTATAATGATTTGTCTTTTGATTTCATCATTGTGGTTTATTCTATGCATTTATTATGTATTCCATCTCACGTACTATATCTTCTAAGAAAAGAAAAAGGGCGTGTGTCGTGTGTATGTGTTTTGATGTTTTGTTTTGTTTGGGGGGGGGGGGGGGGGGGGGGGGTTCAGAGGAAGACCAAATATCTCATAGTCCAAGCCTCCAAGGTGCCTGAACACGGCAAAACGGAAGCAGCAGTCTTTATGTTCTTTCTTTGTCGTGTTTTCCATGGGCAAAAAGCTAATAGGACCACCAAAAAAGGGATAAGGCAAGCAGTAGGCAGCATTAGATATTGGTAGGACCAAATAATTAAACTTAAGCCTCAATCGGACATAGTCTAAAGCTTCTATCAACTTTTGACTCATCATTATATCAATGATTAAGGAAATGATGCCTTATGGTAACATGGGAAAGCAAAAGCAATGAATTGACCACCTTTACTCTCTTGCCATTGTCTAATTCAACATTAGTTATAAAACTTCTCCTTTTAGGAACTGAATTACGTTTCACCCTCTCTTTACCTTCTCTCTGTGGAGAAAAAGAAAGGTTATTTTGGATTTAATTGTTGAGATCGCATAATCAGATATGATAGATCGGGTTGTTGTTCCCTCTTTAATTACGCAGTTTCAATCAGCTTTTATAGATAAAACACGAATCACAGATAATGTTCTCGTTGCGCATGAAATTCATAATCTGCTCAAGAGAAGGCGAAGAAAATTCAGAAGGCCTTATGTCTATCAAACTTGACATCTCAAAATCCTTTGATCGTGTAGAATGGGCTTTCTTATCCCTTCTGCTAAGAAAATACGGGTTGCCTAAGCATTTCGTTGATCTAATTCAGTCGTGTGTCTCATCTGTTAAGTTCTCTTTTGCTATGATCGGCACAAATTTTGGTCACATAAATCCCACGAGTGGTCTGAGACAGGGGGATTCTGTTTCCCCGTATTTGTTTTGGTTGTGTGCTGACGTCTTATCAAGACTATTTCAGGATGATATTGCCTGCGTGAAAATTTCTCGTGTGAGGATTGGGAAGGATGGTCCACGAATCTGTCATTCTTTGGCCAGGCGGATGTGAAGGAGGCTGTTGCTCTTGCTGAAATTTTCTCTCTCTCTATTGCAAAGCATCTGGACAAAAAGTGAATTGTTCTAAATCTGGAATTATGTTTAGTCCAAATGCACGGCAAGATGTTAGAACTGAAATTTGTAATATCCTTGGCTTTGTTGAGATTGAAAAACATGGTAAATACCTTGGACCCCCATATGTTACTGGCAGATATAAAAGGCAGCTGTTTGAGAATGTGAAGCAGAGAATTTTGGACATGGCTGGGATGAGAAATTATAGTCACGGACAGGTAAACAAATTTTGATTGAATCAGTAATACAAGCAATCCCAGCATATGCTATGCTATGACTGTTTTTTCGTTTGCCTATAAGTTTCATGATGATATCCAGTCAAGTATTGCAAAATTTTGGTGGGGTGGGAAAGGCAAGAAATCTGGGATTCATTGGATCGCATGGAATAAGCTATGCGAATCCAAGGATCTGGGAGGACTTGGATCAAGGGATTTAAAAGCTTTTAATCTTGCCCTTGTGTCAAGTGTGGAGGATTATTACCGAACCTGAATCTCTATTGCACAATGTGTGTAAACATCTTTATTTCAGGAATGGTATTGTCTTGGATGCTTCTATATCATCTAGAGCCTCATATTCTTGGAGAAGTTTACTTGCTGCAGGGGACACCATTAAAGAAGGTCTCAAATGGCGAGTTGGAAATAGAAAATCCATAGGTCTCTTTCAAGACAAGTGGTTAAAGGGTCAATCAAAGGTTGCAGTCTTGTATGTTCAATATGAATGATGAATTTGATAATGATACTACCGTGGATATTCTTATTCATCAAACCCTCAGAAAATGAGATACTGATGAAATTTTCTCCATCTTTCCTTCTCTTGTAGCCAGGGATATTATTCAGGTTCCTTTAGGTGATCTCTTGGTTGAAGATGTAGAAAATAGCCGTTATACTTATTCTATCTTAGGTCATCATCCAGATGATAAAATAGCCGTTAGACACAATAGTCTTTCTGAGTATGTATATATATATCTTCAGACTTGTATATTTTTAAAAGTAATGGATTATAATCTTTCCTCTTCCTTCTTGCTACTATTTCCTTACCACCATTGTTAATAATTCTATATGGTATCAGAGCTAAGAGCTCAAATCTGTTATCTTAAGATTGTTGAGAGCATTTCCTGGAGATCAATCTACTGGGATATTTAATTTCTGCTCAGAGTACAGAATCTTTGCTCACAATTTTTCATCTACAGAATATTCATTTAGAAAAATTATTCATTCTGCAGTAACTATCTGCTCAGAATTGTTGAAATAAATTCTCATCAAGGATTCTATAGAATCACACATTCAAATTCTTCAATCTTTATTTAGTAAACTTCCAAGAAAATAGAAGATCTGTTGTGTGAGGTTCTTGTGCAATCACTTGAACAAAGAAGGCGAAATAGCCTAAATTATTCATTCTCGCAATCGACTGGAACATTTATTGGAATTTTTCTGTCTCCTTCTTTGGGCTTTTCCTTTCCTTATTGACGGAAGAAATCATAGAGGAAACTGAATCTCTTGGAGGGTTATTCAAAAGTTTCTTGCCATATCAAATAAATATTTGTTGTCTCTTTTAGAGTCTACAATATTCAGGAACTTTCAACACAGATTGACGTGTTCTATTCTTGAAAATCTCAGGACATGTGTTTGTTTGCATGCCATCTATTTTTCACGTGGCCAACTCAAAAGAAGCAAACGAATTTTTTTTCTATTATTAAATTGCGTGAAAACGAAATTGGCGATAGTGCCAAGAAAAAGGCGGTATCCAAGAAAAAGCAGTATCCAAGAAAAAGGCAGCAGACACTTTTCCTTCTTCTCTAATTTTCTCATTTACTCTTCACAGATTTTTCGTACGACTTCATCTCCTTCCATATCTTTCTCTCACATCAAAATCTTTTACCAAATCTCTCTTTTATCTTCTGCAGAAGATTTCATTGTATTTTCACTGTCATCTTTACAATCAAATCTTGTTCTTTACTCCAAATCTCCATATTACTGCAGTCTTATTTCTTTCTCACGTAGACAGAGCACCTCACATTCAAAACCACACTTTGAAGAAACCCTCACATTCAACATCAAAGCCTTCTCTAGAAGTGAAGCGTAGTAACTTCATCAGCACCTATGGGACAAACAGAATTTGGATCTACTGGATCTATTCTTGTGGAAAAGTGCTATGGGAGGTCAGGATCTACAGTCAAACCTCCTCCCTTCTTCCGACAGAACAACTACAGACAAAATTATTCAGGAAGATCAGACACTGGCAGTTCTTGGAGATCTGAGGGAGATTCCTGGAAGACTTTCAAAGCTGCTATTGCTACTGCAGGATCTACTGAAGGATCCAACACCCAGACAACTTTTACTCCGGCACAACTAGATGCAGTCCTTAAAGTATTGGATAGTCAAAGACTTCAGAATGATCAGATAAGGGCTACCATGGCCAATACAGGTAAAGGAGGGTAAGAGTTTTTCATGGGTTGTCGATTCTGGTGCTACAAACCACATGACTCATAATGAGTCATTACTAAGTAGCTATAAACTATTTGCTGGCCCGAGGAAAGTAAAAGTAGCAAATGGAGATACTGTCGATATTATGGGATATGGTGATATTCAGTTATCTTCTAAAATAGTTCTTAAAGGAGTATTGCATGTACCAAAACTTGATTGCAATCTTATATCTGTTAAAAAATTGATGAGTGACAACTACTGCTGGATAGTTTTTCTCGCCTAATAATGTTTTTCCTGCATTCTGCGTCTCCTTGTTTCCAGGAGAATGGAATGAAGGAGGAGATGATGGGCAGTGCTGATCATCAAAATGGACTGTTTATTTGAGAAACCAGTACACCAGGGCATTTTGAAAGCTATTCTAGTATATATTCTGGTATGGACAAACGTAAAATAGATAACTGTGATTCTAAAATAGCTATTATTTTGTTATGGCACAAAAGGTTAGGCCATCCAAACTTTCTGTACTTGAAAAAAATTAAACCAGATTTGTTTAATGGTATTTCCCTGGATTGTCTCAAATGTGAGACCTGCATGTATGGTAAACAGTCAAGGTCTCAATATCATGCTAAGGTATATGCTGAAAGTAAGCCTTTTAATCTTGTTCATTCAGACATTTGGGGTCCTTCTAGAGTATTAAATGTGAATGGTAGTAGGTGGTTTGTTATATTTGTTGATGATCACACAAGGGTGACATGGATTTATCTGATGAAACATAACTCAGAATTAGCACATATATTTAAAATGTTCATTCTACTTGTTCAAAATCAGTTCAATGTCATGATTAAAAATTTCAGGTCAGACAACGGCAGCGAGTACTTAGATAAGGACGTAAAAAGCCTTCCTGGCAGAGAAAGGTATTCATCACCAGACCTCCAATGTGTATACCCCTCAGCAAATGGAATTGCTGAGAGGAAACACAGGCACATCTTAGGTGTTGCTAGATCAATGATGTTCTCAATGAATGTTCCAAAATATTTGTGGGGAGAAGCTGTTCTGACAGCCACATACTTGATAAACCGAATGCCATCTAGGGTTCTTGGATTTATGAGTCCAAGACAAAAACTCCTAGAAACATTTCCACACTGTTTGTTATTATCTGAACTGCCTTTCAAAATTTTGGATGTGTAGCCTATGTTTATCTTCAGGCACAGTATAGAAGTAAATTGGACAAAAGGTCTATAAAGTGTATTTTCCTTGGTTACTCTGGATCACAAAAGGGTTATAAATGTCTTTGCCCGAACACCCGAAAGATTTATACTACTTTAGACGTCTCTTTTGATGAGGATACTCCATACTAACTTACCATCTATGTCTAGCACTGTGAATCAGGGGCAGGATAGTTTTTGGAACATTATAGATGTTGGAGGATTCTCAAATACTACTGCAGGAAACTCAGATCTAAACAGCAGTCTGGGAAGCGGGAGACAACAAGTCCAACCGTGGAGGATCAAGAGACAGGAAGGCTTCAATCTCAAGAGACAGAGAGGCTTCAATCCCAACCATCTTCTCTGCCATCAATTCCTATTACACAGGTATATTCAAGAAGACAAGTAAGTCACTCTACTCCTGAGTCTTGTTCTGAAAACACAAGAGAGTCTGAAAATTTAGACGTTCCCAGTACAAGTGAAAATGACCTTCCTATTGCAATTAGAAAGGGGACCAGAGAATGCACAAAATACCATAAGTTCTTAAGTCATAAGAGTTACACATCTATTTATCCTCTGAATGAATTCATTTCTTATGATAAATTAAATCCTAACTTCAAGTTGTTTACTGTTACCTTGGATTCACAAACTATTCCTGGTTCAATAGAAGAGGCACTGAGACATAAGAACTGGAATCAAGCAGTTCAGGATGAAATGACTGCACTGATTAAGAATGACACCTGGGAATTGGTTCCTATACCTAAAGGCGTGTCACCTGTCGGATGTAAATGAGTATTTACTCTAAAATACAATTCTGACGGCTCACTTAATAGACATAAGGCTAGGTTAGTTGCAAAGGGATTCACCCAATCTTATGGGATTGATTATAAAGAGACATTTGCACCTGTTGCTAAACTAAACACCATACGGATTATTTTCTCTCTAGCAGTAAATATGGATTGGCAACTAGTTCAACTTGATATAAAAAATGCATTCCTGAATGGTAAGCTAAAGGAAACAGTCTTCATGAGCATACCCCCAGGTTTTGATTCTGCGAAGACACAAGGAAAGGTTTGTAAATTAAAGAGGTCAATTTATGGTTTGAAACAATCTCCTAGAGCTTGGTTTAGCAAGTTTACAGAAGTACTTTTATCCTATGGTTTTAAACAAGCCCAAAGTGACCATACCTTATTTGTGCACGTTGATGATAAAAACACTACTATTCTTGTTGTATATGTAGATGATATAATTCTAACTGGAAACTGTGTGATGAATATTTCAAAAGTTAAGAAGTATCTAGCTACTGAATTCGAGGTTAAGGATTTAGGACCTTTAAGATATTTTTTAGGCATGGAGGTTGCGAGAAATAAATCTGGACTGTTTATCTCTCAAGAAAATATATACTAGACTTAATACAAGAAACGGGTATGTTGGGTTGTAAACCAGCGTCTACTCCAATGGAACAAGGTGGATCTTCTATATCGCAAACAGGTAAAGCACTTTCTGACATTCACTCCTATCAAAAACTTGTAGGTAAGTTAATTTATTTAGCACATACTAGACCTGACATTTGTTATTCTGTTAGTTATGTTAGTCAGTTTATGCACTCACCTACTAATCTTCACTTACAATCTGTGATGAGAATTATTAGATATCTAAAGGCAACTCCAGGTCAAGGACTGTTCTTTGGCAAACATGAGTGTAGAGATATTCATGTATATACAGATGCAGATTGGGGAGGCTCCAAGGGAGACATGAGGTCTACGTCCGGCTATAGTACTTTCTTATGGGGAAATCTAGTGACGTGGAGAAGCAAAAAACAATCAGTTGTTGCAAGGAGCAGTGCAGAAGCGGAACTAAGGGCTTTGGCCCTAGGGCTATGTGAAGGATTGTGGATTAAACGTGTTCTGAAGGATCTACATCAAGATTCCACAAGTTCTAAAATTAAGGCATACTGCGATAATATTTCTGCTATCCATATGGCAGAAAATCCCGTTCATCACGACAAAACAAAGCACGTTGAGATCGATCGACATTTCATTAGAGAAAAGCTTGAAGATCAATCATTGTGTATTCAACATATTCCATCATCAGAGCAAGTGGCTGATCTACTCACTAAAGCTGTAACTCCTTACTTATTTCATAAATTATTGTCCAAGCTTGGTTGCTTAAATATATACACCAAGCTTGAGGAAGGGTGTAGAAAATAGCCGTTATACTTATTCTATCTTAGGTCATCATCCAGATGATAAAATAGCCGTTAGACACAATAGTCTTTCTGAGTATGTATATATATATCTTCAGACTTGTATATTTTTAAAAGTAATGGATTATAATCTTTCCTCTTCCTTCTTGCTACTATTTCCTTACCACCATTGTTAATAATTCTATAGAAGATGCTCCAGTGTGGCCCTATACAAAGAATGGCTGCCTCACGGTTAGATCTGTATATCGTTTTATCCTAGATGAGCGAGAAATAATGAGACCAAGCAGTTCAGCAGTTAATAATTCATCTCAGAAATCTCTTTGGCATATGTGAAACTTCAAAATAGCACCAAAGGTTAGATTATTTGCATGGCGATTACGTCAAAATTCATTGCCTTCTGCTGAAAATCTTTTAAACCGGGGCATCCATATTGACAGTTATTGTTATTTATGTGGGAAAGAAGATGGGAAGTCGCTACAATTGTTCTTTCAGTGTCCAATGGCGATTCAGTTGTGGGCCTTAAGTGATGTGTGGAGCTGCCCTCGTCCAGACAAGGTAATTTCCATTAAAGATTGGGTCTTTTCCAGCCTCGAGGAATCTAATGATGAAACTGTAGAAACACTTCTTGTTTGCTTATGGTGTTTGTGTAAACATAGGAATGAGTCTATTTATGATGGAGCTAAAGTGTACCCACTTTAAGACTTATTGTGTTCATCTCTGATACAAGATCAGCTATCTTGTAACTCTTCATGAGTTCTTTTTGGTATTATGAAATCTCTGTTTATTAGCCAATAAAAAATAGTTGGAGTCAACCTTTTTCTTAAAAGTAAATAAAGTCTAAAAGTGTTATTCTAGGCCTTTCTCAGGAGAAGAAACGGACTTGATCAATTTAATAATAGAGATGGAAGGGCCAAGCAAAAAAAGATCTGACACTCTGCCCTGTTGGCTTCTGAACACGGTCAACCATATAGCCGTTATCCTTGAGCTTCCAAGAAAATAAATAAACATAAAAATTTATAGCCGTTATCATATATAACAAAAACAGAATAAAGATAGAAAAATAGATAACATTCTCATCAAAACTGCCTTAATATCCTGCGGCCACACAACAGAACAATCCAAATTATAATACAACGTTACGCATCTTTACCTTAACCACATCAATCTCCAGTTTACACCTGCCAAATAATCTGGTCACTTAAAATTTACAAACCCGCCCCCCCCCCCCCCTTCTTCCCCCTCTTTGAATACTATCATTACAAACATAAAATAGTAAGACTTTCAAGAGAGTTCTATGACTATCCACAGTTTTAGTTAAATTAAACCAAAAAGATTCCCAACAGCCCAACAAAAAGGAAAAAACTTGGATTTCCAACTGTGCCCTTTGTAGAAAAAGCTAATTTCCCATTTTAGCCTTCCACTCAATGCACTGCTCAGTGGGCCTGCTCTTTTGGCTGCCAGCTTTCAAAGGGCATGCCGTCTGGAAGGGAAGCACCATGCAATTGTATTGCAAACAAATCGAACTGCTCAGTGGAATCTCAGCCGTCGGATTAATCCCAATCCCGGTCAAATAGTTGTGCTGCAGATACAGTATCAAAATGCTACCCGAAAGCAGCCGGTCCACTAACCCATCCGGCACTTGACCCGTGAACCGGTTATTGTTTAGATAAAGATTTTGTACGGACGAGAACAGGGGGGATATTTCACCTGATAGCCGGTTATAGCTTAGATCAATGGTTGGGGATTTTGACCTGATCAACCGGTTGAACCGGGCCAAAGAACACGTTCCTTTGCAATTGGAGATTTGTGATTGGAAAGCTAAAACAAATTACTCGGAACAGAACCAGTGAATTGGTTCAGACTTAGGTCCAGATAATTTAAGTTGTTTAGGGCACTCAGAAGTCGGTCCACCGGACCAGTGAACCTGTTTCCAAGATAGAGAAAGATACTGAAGTGATTGCGGCAGAGAACCGGGTGAGATTGAACCGGAAAGATTGTTCTGCTTAACATCAAACCGGGTTGAGAATCTGGGAAGTAAAAGAAGGGAGCGAACCGGATAATTTATTGCGGCAGAGAATTACGTTTGCCAGAGACGGCAAAAGCTCCGATCGTCGCCTGGAATGTTTCCGGTGAGCTGATTGAAGCTCAGGTCAAGGGTCCGTAGTTGACGGAGATGACCCAGAGAGGCCGGTATTTCGCCGGAATGAAGTTTCGACTAACGGCGAAAAAATCTCAGGTTGCCCAACTGGGAAAATGAGTCGGGTAAATGACCGAATATCCGACCCGGCACGACTGTGAACTCCGCGAGAGAACTAAGCTTTCCAATGGCGGGGTCAAGTCTTCCGGTAAGACCAGGCGACCCGGCTCTAGGATCGCCTAAATTTAAGGCAATGACTTTGTTGGAATCGCAAAGTACTCCGGCGAAATGGCATGGGTCGGAGTGAAATCCAGGAGGCAAAATAATTAGAACCCGGCAAATCATCCAAGCTTTTTCGAATTGACTGCAAAGCCAAAAAATCAATCGGGTCCAACATCGCGTGAGCAAGAAAACTAAAAAGAATGAGATGGGTCTGGAGCAAGAAGAGGGACCCTTATCTTTCCAATTTCATGCCACGACATAGCTGTATTTTTTTCTAGAACGAAGAAGAAGAATCGCAGAAGACGACTATATAAAGGGATAATAAGACCTGTAAAAAAAACTTTTCCGTGAGTCCCAGCAATTTCCCGTGGAAGTGATGGAGCCGTCAAAACTTTAATGGATGCTGCTAGAGGTGAGAAAATGAAGAAGTATTATTTTATAGAGAGATGGGTTTCTTGAGAGGAAAGCGTGAGAGTGGAAAATGGAAGAGAGAGTTGGGCTTGTGGGAAGAAGATTGTGGTGGGGGGGAATTCATATGCAGAGCAAGCAGTGAGGCTACTAGCTCATCCCAAGTGAGATAATTGCTCACTTTATTCAAGTCTAAAATATGTTTTTCATTGATACTACATCAACCTTTATTTATTATTTGTAGTATAATTTAGAAAGATAATTTATAGATATAGAATATTTTTCAGTTATGCATAATTTGATTTTATTTCTATCACTCAAGTTGATTAGTGAGATTTCCAATACCCAACTTACATAATGTTGAGTTAAATATACGTCCAACAAGCGTCCTTTGTGAGAATATCTTCTAATTGATATTCGGAACTTATGAATGGAAGTTCAATAGCTCCTTCTTCAAGTTTCACTTTTATAAAATGACATCAACTTCCACGTGTTTTGTTCTGTCATGTTATAACGGATTTTTAAGATACAAGTCGTTTTGTTACCACATATTAACTAAGTCAAAGCATAAGTGTGAATCTGATTTTATTATGAATTCTTTATCTACAATACATACATTATCTCTTTTGCAATGTCCTTAATTATGTCTTAAGTAACTGAATAACGCAACCACTTCCTTTTTTTTTTTTTTTTTTTTTTTTGGGTTCTATGCATTACTAAACTCCTACCCAGGTAAAATATCTTAAGGTGGACTGTTATATATATCAAACTATAATTGAATCTCTTGATAAGCAGCAACCCTCTTTAGGCTGAACATATTTAACATATAGCTATGATACAATTAGTTAAATAATTAGCTCAATCATAAGCTTTTTTTCCCCGCAGATAATAGCTTGTGACACCAGACTCAGACTCGAGGTACAAGGCTTGCCATGGTTTACCTCAACTTGTCCGGTCCTTTTTTGCTCTTTCTAGTCACTCTCGGTTCCCCCCCCCCCCCCTAATATGGGGCATGTGTGCTACACCACAAGAATCGGTAAAACTTAATCTATATATTTTATATAAGTTCAATAAATTCATGCATTTACTGTTTTTATTCTAATTTCATGTGACTCATGATGCTTTAGTCAAGAGTCCTGACTATGAGACAACCATTTGATGTTTCTTTTGGAGGTAAGTTTTATATGAAATTTCCAAAGCTAACAACCAAAAACATATAAAACAGGCAGGAATTAAAACAACTACCGACAATACAAGAATAAAATACTCTCCCAAAAGAAAAGCAACACATAAAAGAAACCGTAAAATGCACAACTTTTTGACAATGCAGTAGAGTAACTGTCAGGATAATGGAGGGGACTCTCAAGTCTGTGGGTCAATGTATTTCTGCCAAATCGTTCGACTCTTGCAAATCAAGACACTCAGAACAGGCTTGTTGAGAACGATTCTATTTCTGGAGCAAAAATACCAAAACTACTGGATTCGTAGTATCTTACCGTTTAGTCTCAAGGAACTTCGTGAATGATGCAAATCAAGAGGTTAACGGCTTCCTAGGCTGGTAAGGCTTTGTCAGAGACCCATTGCAAGGTGCATATTTTAAACAGGGCCAGCAATCCTACTAACTCAATTGAGCCGGATACAATGACTTTGACATTACTGTTTCAGACATCAGTATTGCACCCATACTGCGCGTGTCCTGATTCGAACCTGCGTCTTTCTAGAGCAATGTCCCAACTCAAGTACCAATTGAGCTATGTCATGTCTCAGACATCAGTATTGCTCCAGATTTCTCTCTTTAACTTTTTGTTTGACCACCTAGCGGTCCTAGACTGACTTTGGTTGGCAAAGTGATCCTCTTACAGTTTTAAAATCATCATTATAAATATAATTTAAATTTAAAAATTAATCATGTTTAAATTTATTTGAGTTAAAACCATATGATCTAATAATATAAATTATATGTCACAACCCCTGACATTTTTTTTTTATCATGCATATCTATCACGTACTCATTAATCATGTTATTCATTTTATATCGTATTATATCATCATAATCATGGGTTTTTATTTTATATCATTTAATCATTATAACATGACTTGCTACTAATCGTGAGTGTATCATCAGTTGACAGTTTTCTCACATATCATGCTCATAGGGATCATAGATTGTGTGTATCAATATATCATGTCTCATGGTTTTGTGAAGTAGTGATCAATCATATGGTATACTTACTCGCATATCAAAAGTCATAGAGATCATAGATCATATATCATAACATTGTGTATTATCGTTTCTCTTCAAATGTCATGTATCTCGTGATCATACACGCAATCAATCATAGCATCATGGTGAGATACATAAACAAAGGATCCCATCCCCTTAGCATAACTTTTAAATTGTAAAGGACATAACACTTAATCATACATAATTTATACTCATTACACATTACCTGACACATAATTTTTACCCTCATAGGAACCTACTTAGACTTTTTTACACAATTAAAGTTGTAGAACTTGGTGGAATAAGGTTCCCTAACACGGTTCAAATCACCATTCTGCGTTTTGGGTCATCAGATACATTTAGAACAAGATCAGGTGGCTAGCTGGTCTAACCCTACGATCCAAACATACAGGTAAGATATTGAGACTTGCCATGCATTCATCCATACGCTTCCAGCGTTATGGTAGGATTCTGAGGCTTATACACACTCCCGGCATATGGTTAGGATTATGAGGCTTACCATACGCTCTATCCATACACTCCCACCGTATGGTTAAGATTCCGATTCTCTTACCATATGCCACCAGCGTATGGCTAGCCCATAAACGTGCACAAATGCTTCAACTTTGATTTTTCCATATGAATTGATCCGAAATCGTCTCTTTGTTGGGCTACAAGTGTGTTTTGATGATTTAGCTAAATATGCAAAAGATTTTAAATCACTTATCGGGTCTATTCTCTCCGGGCCCGAATGGTCCATATTAGGTCTATTCTCTCCGAGCCTGAACGGTCATATCATCAGGTCTATTCTCTCCGGGCCTGAACGGTCATATCATCAGATCAATTAACCCCGGATCTGGACGGGTTCTTACTGGCCAGGAACATACACACACGGTACCGGTGGGAAGCGTTCCTTTAAAACAAGATCATTTCCTTAAAAACGCTTTTCATCTTTCTTTCGCAAAAACCAATGCCACAAATCATGTAAATGACGATGATGCAATGTATGACATGCACTATGCGACTCGTGAACACATACATCATGACCTGCATGCACGGACTTGTCTTTTAAGCTAGGAAAACTGTCCCGCAATCACATTCTATTCATACAGCCTCGTGCTAATCAATTCGTGCTCATTTACATAAACTCATGCCATATATATGCATAATGAAGACTTAGACACATGCCATGAAAATTTCGTAACATTCTGAAATGTCTATAGTCCTCAAAACATCATACTATCATCAAAGGTACTGCTGAAATCAGCAGGCCATACCGCATTACCTCGGTTTCATAGGTCATAAAACCTTATTCATTCCAATCCATCACCTGGAAAACATAGCTAACTCATCAAGGGACAATATTCATAAGGCCAAACATCACATTCAAGCTTAAACGAGCAAAATCAAAGCCTTACAACTTAAGACATTAAACTGTCCTGTTTTCCAGTTTTGTACAACTAACTTCAACTCAGTTGTTAACCTTCAAAATGGTGGTTTTATGCTGGTTTCTTTACATGAACATGTACATATTTATCTTAGGCAATTACCATAAAAATTCCAAGGCATTCCAATAAGTTTAAGGGGGTCAACTAATTATATTCTCCCAGCTAGGTACATGCTGAATCTGGAATGACTAGTTTTACCACGAATTTCATTGTGACCTAACCATAACTCTTTTTACTAAAATTCCAAATCACAGATGTCATACACACGTCAAAATATCATACTTAGACTAAGTTGTTATAACTTGGTAGTTCCTAAGTTATGATCTTATTAAGTGATGATCCTTGATATGTTACGAACTTATGCAAGTTGCAGTCATTTATTGTTATGTTCTTTAAGTAACGATCTTGCTTAAGTTATGATTTTGACGCATTAAGTGTTGATCTCTAACGGGTATTGGATGGAGGTCAGGTATGTTTCTAAACCGAATCTTGGGGGTTCGGTTCTTGTATGTACTTTCCATGTAACACATGCTTTAACTGAGTTTTTTTCCTTTTTTATCATACAAAAGAAAAAATATGCCCATGTAGTAGTGACTTTATTTGTGGAAACCAATTTATACAATCCATATATCCTTCGTACAATGAGTGAATTGTAATTAACCAAAAATTGACGGAGCCCCTTATTTGTACTAAAATGCAATTAGAAAATAAAAACCTTAATTAAAAATTGTCAACAAAAAAATAAAGAGGAAAATGACTTGAAACTTGGTATCCACGAGGTGGGGGTCATCTGCACCCAGCCTCACCACCCCCCTCCCCTGCCACGTGGCAGGGGGTCATTTGTTACCCCCAAAATGGGGGGTGAGGAGATCCGGTCTCGAGAGGGGGTGGGATCCTCTCACCCCCTCAATATTACCCCCCATGTGGCCGCCCGCCACGTGGCACGAGAGGGGGGTGGTAAGGCTAGGTGGGGGTCATCTGCACCCAGCCTCACCACCCCCCTCCCCTGCCACGTGGCAGGGGGTCATTTGTTACCCCCAAAATGGGGGGTGAGGAGATCCGGTCTCTTTGGAGAGAACCGAACTGGTGGCTTCTAAATCTGTTCCCGTGATATTGGAGGATGCTGAGGCCTTAATTCATCAAACACCTGGCACTCTTTCTCCGGTGCAGATTTTGCTTTATTTTATTAGTGTCTTTTGTCACAGAGTAAGAAGAAAACCTGACAATATAATAGTCCGTTAAATTTCTGATTTGCATCTCCCACACAAAGGTATAAAGTAGTAGAAGTTTCTGTAACTAAATATTTGGCTTTTTTTTTTGTGCCGCTACAAGAATAAAAATCGATGCAAAGGGTTGATTCCCAGTTTTGTCCTAACCCTGTTGTATGGAGTATCTTTCAATGGATTGTGTGGCAATCACTTGTAAATAATGAAAGCAACTTGAGGTCAGTACACATGAAATCAATGCAAACGAGCCCAAAACAAATCTGGATAACCGAGTTCTAATTGAAGCATGCAAATGTGGACGCCTATCAACATTAAATGGTATTGATATTATTGAAAATATCATGACACTTGAAGACAAATCAAAGGCATCAAAATCCTACAAGCTCATCATTAAGAAGTCCACCAATGATTAAGGGAACACGTAGTCACAAGATTACAACCCTTGTTATAAGGGTGGCAATCAAGTTTTAAACTTTAGCTTCATAGATGAACATGTGACCAAGTCAAGGATTTGTGTGAAGTTTTTCTATTGAGTTGAACAAGCACCTTTAATAGTGTGAACGGCATTGTCTAACTTGGTCTATATACTCTTTGATATAGCGCACCTATATATGAGTCTTGATATATTTCATTGATTTAATACTTCTTTTTACCCCTATGATCTATATTTTCCCCAAGCAAACATTATGATAAACGATTTTCCATAACATAATGGTTGATTAATTATGGTAGACGATACCAATGTTTTGAAGGATATGTAGTGAGATAAGTCATAAGAGGTGCAACTTTTTCCAAGCATTAATACTTGGTCTCCTAATCTAAATTTTATGGTGATAAAAAGTTCCCGATCTATAATCATGTTATACGACCAAGCTCATTGAAAACTTACCATGAAATTTTTATAGACCGTCTATAAAAAAGGATTGCTACCAATGATATTCAAACTTAAATATATCATTATATAACTTGCTAGCTAAATCAACTTTTGTTGACATTTTCAATTTTATGGTGTATTTTCTAAATTATGATTAAGGAACTTATTATATAAGTAAAAGTTTTCAAAATTGGAAAATTGTTATATCCATACATGTTATGGTTCCATTTCCACATATTTTGGAGGAATTAAATTATGAGCGGGGGGGCGGCGGTTGTTGAGGGTTTGGTGCAATCAACACAGGAAAAGTTGAAGAGGCGCAATGACTCTTGTATTGGCAAGAGACCAACTTTGCCTTTATAATTATTAAGATCATGCGTCCACCCAACCCATAGATAGAAAGGACCAAAAGAATGGAGACAAAAAATGAGTCGAAAAAGTTTGTGCGGGTCCATGCCTGTAGTAGAAGTAAAGACACAAGTCCCATTAAAAAAGGGGGTTAGCAATGGCGTCAGTTTGATGTTGAACAAACTCATCATGTTATTTACTTGAATTTGGTCCATCAGATTATATCGAATTTGATCCCATGACATAACTCAGTTGTTATTCGGATTAAGATTTGTTCTAAGAGGTCAATAGTTCGATTTCAGAATAGTGTGTGTTCCACTGCTGCTAGACCAAAGGTCTGCTTTGCAGGGGACATCTTGTGTGTGTCTGGTTTGCAAGGGGACACCTGGTTTGCAGGAGACACCTTGTGTGGGCTTGGTTTGCAGGGGGACACCTTATGTGGGTCATTGCGTAAGTATTCGTCCAACCTAGGAGGACGTCGGACTCCTAATTTACATCATCTATAATGTTCCTTAGGATGGGAGCGGTGGAAACTCTCAGGATTATATCGAAGTTGTTAGTACATGCTTGCAATGGTTGTAAAATCAAGAGCATTGTTCCTTTATTTTCCTGTTTAATCGTTTAATGATTTGAGCACCGAACGGTATTCTCTTTGGTAACTAATGAGTGTTTGAATCATTGAGTAATCATGAAAGATCAATGCCTCCAACAGAGAAACAAAATAAGACAAAGAATGGGGTTACGAGACATAAAACCATGGGCTCGATCAGTTTGCAACTCGACGGTGTGGGATAGGATTTACTTTGAGAGAACTGAAGTCTAAATAAAGTCTACGGTAGACCATAGAACATAAAGAAAAAAAGTTAGACACTTCATCCTGCATATATCACCAATTGTCTTCTAAAGATAAAATTTGTAGATTTTAATTAAGATTTAGTTCATCCCGTTTTCGGCTTCTAGACCTCAAAAGGGTTGATTCTGGGCCAATTTCGGCATGAAATGATGTGTTTTGGTCTTAAGACCCTGATTGATTTGGTAGGTTGCGAACTTTCATGAATATGTCATATAATTTGTGATTTTGCTGCTGTTTTTGGTGGCTATAAGAACTCAAGGTAAGAGTTGTAATTGACGAGTATGGGTGTTTCAATAATTAGAAATTGGTTTATAAGCATGTGATCATTGTTTTAGTTCTTGTTCGCTTTAGTTGGGGTAGTAAGAAGTGTCCATGAAGAACACTTTGGAGAGGGGTGAATAGAGTGTTGGATAATTTTTAGATTTAGCTTACTTCAACTCAAAATACTCACGAAAACAAAAAAGAAGAAGATGAGACATAGTGAATGGAGACACACAATTTATACTGGTTTGAATTTCTTTGATTTTAATCTACTGCCACTTTGTTTCCAGAATAGATTTTCAACAACAAATTTCTTCTTACCTATTACAAGAACTATTTGCAACCACTCGTTGTTCAACAACAACTTCTGCAACAGGTATTGCAATGATAATTTGTGCAATGACAACTTCTACAACAACTACAAGTAAGAGCCGTAAAGCTTTTCTAATTGCCTCTTCATAATTTCAACAATGTTCTACCTAAGAACTTTCATCCAATGGTTTTGGAAGAAGAAATGGAGTTACACTTTCAAGACAAGTCCAAATCACAAGCAAAAGATCAAATATGTTTAGTTCCTCTTTTGTTAGACTTCAATAATTTCATAGTCGATCAAACCATTTTAAGTTCGGTGGAGTGTATACTGAAGTTCACCGAATGTTCGGTCAAGACCATTTTGAGTTCGGTCTTGACTACATTAAAAACTTGACTTTTTGTTTTGCAACAAGTTTTGGGTAAATCATAATTACAAATAAAAAAAACCAATTAGACACAACCTTAACTTGTTTCCACTCCATTGACCGATCGTATAATCATGGATTAAATAAATAATAACAAATGACACAGTGGAATGATGGCACGGTGATTTAAATAGAAAAAAAACCCATATTTAGTTATATAAGAACTCACATTTACTTTATACAATTGATTGGTCGAGGAATAAGTAGCCCCGATTTTATTTTTGCCCTAACGAGCCAAATGGGAGGATCTGCCGGTATGAGTTTACAGTTTGAAGCTAACAATTGTTAGGGAGAAGACCATATATCCCAACATGACCTCTCGTGTCACACAAATTATTCCCTCCTCTATCACCTACTAGCATAAACCCATAAGTGCCCTCTTGCTTAATTCAGAATAATAATGTTTTTTTTTTCCCTCTTTTTGTCTTGGACAAATCCTAAACGACAACTATTCCCTCACACAATGGTCATTTGAATAAAAAGTAAAAAACTGAAGTTTCAAAACAGGTCCAATTGTAGAAACCATCTGTCAACTAGTAAGGCAATGGGCAAAAGACTCCTCAAATCAAAGTAGCATGCATTTGCACCCGCTTAGACAATAAAAAGCTACAGACTTGCATCTATGAACAGTTTATATGCCTAAATAAACGGTATAGTTGATATCTGCACCCCCTTTCTGATGAATCAACACACAGAAACAGATGCTTCTGTGTTTGTGTAAGCTACAACTATGCGTTACCAGCCCGAGTACATTGAACCGGATTAACTTAACAACTTTAACAAGGATTCCTTAGCATATCTGATTTTAAAATCAGTCAAGACATAAACACACGTGCACATCACACTTTTTATTCACCCAAACAGGCAACCAATTAGCTGCTGCATAAATCATCACGATAAAATTACAAAAAATCGAACTTACAAAGCAAGAATACATAAGATGCATTGAACCTCCTCGAACATGAATTTTAGGAGGCTACAAGTACTGCTAATCACAGAAACCCTACTTTCTCAAATCATAAAACCTTAAGAAACAAGGTGCACAAAACCCCTAATAACATGCAGTCAAGCATGGATATCAACCTCGACAACTTGATGATTGTTCCATGCCAGTTTCGCCTACACTTTGAGCAAACAGCTTGAATCAGTGGCCGTCATGCCATCATGGGAACTGTTCCACCAGCTGCCAGTATATTTTGCTCCAGCTACATAAATAAAAAAGTAGATAGGCAGGGGAATTAGTTAAAAACTTTGTGAAATTGATCTTTAAAAAACATTTTTTTGTGCAAAAGATTTGATTGTGCTTGCGTTTCTTTACAAACGTGATGGATCATGTGACTTGCACAAAATGCAACAAAGTTTTAAAGGAAAAGAATATTCAGAAGCAAATATGTAAGTGAATCACATATTTCTGACCAGAAAGGTGCATCTTTCAGAGACTAAGGAGGTGATGAACCAATGTTCCTCTTATAGAAGGGCAAAAAATACCAGCAACCGGAAAAACTAGGAACTACGGTTTGACTAAACATAGCTGATATTGTTCAGACAAGAGCCCAACAAATAAATATGAAAGGAAGCCGTAGCATAGCTGTACAAGCTGTTATCACATAAGCTCAGGTCACAAAGTGCCATTACTCAATCAAGTGTCACTAACACTTCAAATAATCAGAAGGGAGTGAGAACCAAAGGTTAACCAATCATAAAGGCATCCAACTGTGGAAAAAGTCATGAATCTAACAATCACAATAAGATGACTGAAAGCAAACAAATCTAATATTCACAAGGGTGATAGTCACAAGGTCAACAATCACAAGAGGACGATTGAAAAAAGCTCGAAACAGGAAGCACAAAACACCAAGCTCGATGGTAGAACATCTGGTTTTTTTTTCGTTTTACTTCATGTCACCTTGCAAAGTTAAAACAAAGTACTTACACAGAAGTGCCGATTATAGAAGTAATACTCACCCTAAACAAAGTTTCAAGCTTGTTTTTGACAAGGCAGTACTCATGTTTGACGTGATGCAGGCAATTCAAACACCTACAAGCATATAATCAATCAGTCAATATCTGTATCTGAACAATGAATCTCGGTGAAGACAAACATCAAAGTTTCCAGAAAAATCTCACCCATCAAGATTATTCTCCTCACAAAAGCTTCTGAACAACACACATGCGTTCTTCACCCTTTGTGCCCCTATACTGTAAAACAGAATTTCACCCAATCTTAAGAAACTCGAAAAGACCATTAAACTTTTTTCCCCAAGCCGTAAGAAAGTTACAATTTCATCACCATCTTAAGTCTGAACTACAACAATTCCAACTAATATCAGAAGGAAAGAATCCCAACCTGGAACTACTACCCTTGAATTGGTGGACATGGGCATCCACCTGCTTAAAATCCACAACTGGCTGTTGACTGAAACATAAAAGGAAAAAACGGTAACCAAAGTAAAATTACAATCCTGACACCAAAGCTGTGCAAGATTCAGGAAAAGAAAACATATGTGGAAAAAAAAAAAGAGAAAATTCATACAGGGCAGTGGCCAAATTGTTGATAAGCTTTTCAGAGTCCTCAAAGAAAAGGGACACCACTTCGAAAACAAAATCCGGGTTGCTTTCGTCTTGAAGCTTCTGAAGCTGTAGAAATTGATCGTCCAAGAACCCCTTTTTCCCGGAGACAAAAAAGCAAGTAAAGAACTTAACTTTGATAAAAAGAGAGTAAACGAGAACCAAAACCAGAAGGTAAATCTCTTCAAAAATTTAACTTTAGATGAGAGATACTCACTTCGTGCCACATAGAATTGAAGAAATCAGCAAATTGTTGCTGCAAGTGCCCTGCTAATCCATGATTTTCCCTGCTTTACTCGAGTATATTCAACCAAGAAAGTGTTGAATAACCAAAACCCTCATAAAATTTGGGAAAGTGAGTGAAAAATAGAACAAGAAATCAATTGAACTGGGTGGAAGCCTGTAAGAATGTTGAGGCATAATATGATATGATGACAGAAATGCCCAGAAATATAAAGGTGGAGGTTTATGGAGGCAGTTTCGGGAGGCCCTAAAGTGGGATAAACCTACAAGTTCTTAGCCGCCAAAATTGGAAACATGATTACAAAAGAAAGAATAAAGAAGATAAGAGTAGTGGGATATTGTGGAAATTCCCAATCAACACAAAATACAAAAGAAATAAACTTGTGTGATACTGACAAATTTGGACGAGTTTAACCAACAAAAAGTGTAAATTCGCACAGACTTTTTCCAAGTTTTTGTATAAAGGGTTAGACTTTTTTTTTACCACTTTTTAGTGATGAAATTATTTATCAAATAGGTGTAAGTAGTTGAAAGGTAAACGAATACGAATATTAGTGGCCACTAAATCATTTTTAGCATAAAGTTTTGCTCATTATTTTTCTTTTACATTTTTATCACTATTAATGTAAATACATAACATAAATGTCACCGTTAACATTTTACGTAAGTAAATCAAAATTAAGGGGTGTTATCATTTTCCAAGACTTTCATATGTTTTAACATTAATTAACAATAATAAAGTTATACAAGGAAGAAAAAGACCATTTAACCCGATCCACAAGCGATGACCAGTGGATTAGAGGATGTAGTGGCCGAGAAAGCTTGTTTATAGTGAAGTTATTTGATGGAGAAAACGTAAAAAAAAGATCTTGAGAAGCTAGATGTCACAGACGGGAACAAATCTCCTGACCCCCCTTTAAGGGGTATTAAATGACCCAGCGACACGTGGCACACAGGTAGGTGATGAGGTTGGGTGGGAGTCACCCGCACCCAGCCTTACCACCCTCTGTGTGCCACATGGCAGGCGGTCCCAAGAGGAGTGAGGGCTGGGGGGTCAGAGGATCTCGATCCGTCACAGACAGCATGAAGACTGTCCAAAATATTATTAAATTTGTAATATATTTTAGCTCTATATTATATAAGTGTTATAAGAAACCTGATAAATATTCTTGTATTTAAATTACTATAGAAACATGTAATCTATTCTGCTTAGATGGCAGATTATAAATGAGCTGAAACATTTTCTCTTATGATAAAAAAGAAGAAAAAAAGCAAACCAGCTAATCATTAGTTTTTTATGGACAATATTCATTGTTAGCAAGTTTAAGTGAGTGGTGAAGGCGTGCATTTTTGGACAAAGTGAGGATCGAGACCAATAATGGAATCTATCTTTTTTTTTTTCTTGAGCAAAAGACAATTCCTTGGTTTTGAAGACTACACCGGATCACTCACAAGAATCATTGCGGAGGATATAAATCAAGAGTCCAGCAGTCTCTTAGGTTAGATGAAGATGTAAGCAGTGGCCCACACAAAATATTCTCCTGCAAACCAGTCCTTTGGCCTAACAGCATTGGAACACTCATACTGTGTATGTCCTTGGAATCGAACTTTTAACATCTTAAAATAAATATCTACTCGAGTATCAACTGAGTTCTTAATTGCATAGGAATCTATATTTCTTCATATGATAAGGTCATTTGTTTTTGGACACGGTATCATCTACTTCGTGTTCTGCGCAAGATTTAGTGAAAATATTTGTACTGCTTCATTGTTTGACAAAACACAGCACATTCACAGTTTTATATGTAGTCACGTTATCGTACTCGTGATGCTTTACACAGGTTACCATAAAAGAGAATACAACAACAACAAACATACCCACTATATTCTAATGACCACAAGCTATCATTAGGGTTTGGAAAGAATGAGAGTCGTACAAACAATACCCCTATCAAAAGGATAGAAAGTTTGCTTCCAGTGAGACCCCCGACTCTATATGTTCTCGCACAGAGATCATAATAATAGGAATATGTACTACTGAAGCTAATTTATTCAACATATACAAAATTCTTCCGATATTAAAATAGTCATAATAGTGAACATGCACAAATAATTTAAAGAAAAAGACCGAAACAAAATATGCAAAGTCAAACTAAATTGTAAATACTATCTAATCCTCTAAGTATGCTCTAAAGTGTCCTATATCATGTCTACCCCTCCTTAACCTTAATCATCTGCCTCCATGAACTCATATCCTGGACCATGTCCTCAGAGAGGTGCAACTCTAGTAAGTCATGCCTAATATGCTCATCTCACGTCAGTTTGAGCCTGTCTTTACTCTTCTCCCCTTCTACAATGAAGCTTTCAATTGCTCTAACAGACGCCGTTGTATGTCTCCTCTTGACATACCCTTACCAGAAAAGAGAATACACATGATTAAATATGTTAAAAATTAGAGCACAAAAACACCTCAAGATTCAGCTACCGTTTGGAAATATGCTATAATTACAATATAGGTAATATGATTTGAATCATGTTTGGATTTATTAAATTTTATTATATGGCTCAATAAATTTGCTACAACAAATAATATTCATATTGTACTCATTTAATCTTTATAACGCGATGGTTAATATAAGTTATTTGGTGAAGATGAATAAATTATTTTATACAAAAATTATTTGTTTCATATGATAAAAAATTATTAATAAAAACTATAACTTATTTATTAGAAAACTGTACATAAAAATTTCAAGGGTAATTCCCATAGTACTTATGCAACTCCACTGGATAATCCATAGCATAAAAAGTATTGTAAAGCAGGCCCTTAAACTGATTCAACTGTCTAATCGGTATTGAATGTTCTGGTATTAAATTGAGAAAATCTCACTTATTAGCCTAAGGTTTGGCCCATTACTCAGTTAGCAGCCTAACGTTCATGAAACTCACTTAATAACCACTCTTTTGCCGAAATGTCTCACTTGTAGCCAGGTGACCGTTGACCAACCGTTGACCGTTGACCAGCCGTTGACTTTCTCAGACCAACCAGAATCTGACACGTGGCGACCCTTTTTAATTAAAAAAATAAAATTGTATTTTTGAATAAATTGATTTAAAATGAATTTAAAATTCTAAAAAATTGTAAAAATTAATTAAAAAACATTTTAAATATCAAAAAATTAGGAAAAAATATAAAAAAAAATTACCCACAACACCAGCCTCCACCCACCTACCACCCCCCCACGCCACACCACCCCCCACCCACCACCCCCCCCCCCCCCCCCCCCCCCCGCACCCCCGGCCAAAAATTTTTTAATTTTTTTTCAAACTCACTCATAACGCTCCGACCACCCCCGCGTCCCCTCCCCCACCCCTCCTCTCGCGAAATTTTTTTTAAAAAATTTTTTCTAACTCATCCAAACATCCTAACCACCCCTGCGTCCCCTCTCCCACCCCCGCGCACACCTCAAAAAAATTTAAAATTTTTTCAACTCACCCACAAAGCTCCGACCATCCCCCAGAACCCGAAACAATCCAACCCTCAGTCCAAAAGAAAATGACAATGTTAGTCTTGCAACTTGGAAAAAGAAAATAATATAATTCGAAAAAAAAAGGCAGGGGACCTCTGCAATTCGAGCCACGCTACCACATTTATATACATTGTCATTCAACTACTTTGTGGGTGAGTTGAAAAACTTTTAAAAATTTTTTGGTGTGTGCGCGGGGTTGGGAGAGGGGACGCATGGGTGGTTAGGATGTTATGGATGAGTTAGAAAAAATTTTTAAAAAAAAATTTTGCGAGAGGAGGGGGTGGGGGAGGGGACGGGGGGTGGTCGGAGCGTTATGAGTGAGTTTGAAAAAAAATTTAAAAAAATTTTTGGCCGGGGGGTGGGCGGGGGGGGGGGGGGGTGGGGGGGGGGGGGGGGGGGGGGGGGGGGGGGGGTGGGGGTGGGTGTGGCGTGGGGGGGGGTGTGGGTGGAGTGCTGGAGTGTTGTGAGAGTAATTTTTTTTTATATTTTTTCCTAATTTTTGATATTTAAAATGTTTTTAATTAATTTTTACAATTTTTTAGAATTTTTAAATTCATTTTAAATCAATTTATTCAAAAATACAATTTTATTTTTTTTAATTAAAAAGGGTTGCCACGTGTCAGATTCTGGTTGGTCTGAGAAAGTCAACGGCTGGTCAACGGTTAGTCAACGGTTGGTCAACGGTCACCTGGCTACAAGTGAGACATTTCGGCAAAAGAGTGGTTATTAAGTGAGTTTCATGAACGTTAGGCTGCTAACTGAGTAATGGGCCAAACCTTAGGCTAATAAGTGAGATTTTCTCGTATTAAATTTATCGACGTTTGATATGAAAGTTGGAATAAACATACATATATATACGTTATACGAAGCACACGTATACACAACAAGTGCCCCTCCCCCTTCTCAACCCCACACACATATATATAGCGCGTCACCAGAACATAGTCTGATGGAAACAGACAATGAGTAATCATCTTGAAAGTGATAGGTTGGGAATTCGACTTCCTCCGAGGACATTTGTAGAGAATTACATTGTTTGGGCTTCATAATGTGTGTATATAACATGTCCTTTATAATTTACCATGTTCCATTGTTTGGGCTCCAAAATGTGTGTATATAACCTGCCTTTGTAATCTACCAGATTCTTGATTTATATCTCAATTGGGCTCTATAATATTGTATCTGTGTATATATACTGCCCTTTGTAATCTATCAAGTTGCTGATTTACATCCCTACACTTCCTGTAATGTTGTACATGTGTATATAACATGTCTTTTGTAATCTATCAGGTTCCTGACTTACATCCCTACACTTAATGTGGGACCGGAGGTAAGTGGCATGGACAGGTTCTTGATTTATATCTCATTGGGCTCCATAATGCTGCACCCGTGTATATTTTACATCCCTATACTTCCTGTAGGACCGGAGTTAGATGGCATAGACATGTTCTTGATTTATATCCCATTGGGCTCCATAACGCTGCACCTGTGTATATAATCTGCTATTTGTAATCTATCATGTTCCTGATTTACATCTCTTCACTTCTTGTAGTACTGGAGGTAGGTAGTGGTTGGGTGCAACCTTTATATATATATATATATATATATATATATATATATATATATATATATATATATATATATATATAAATTGTATTTTGTTCTCATTCCCTTCTTACCGGTCAAACCAGCCGGCCATATCCCCCTTGCAAGCCTCTGCTGCCCGGGCGCTCCACACCCCAACCAAACTGCAATTCTGCAAACGGGACACCCCCCCGCAAATTCCAAGCTACATAAATCCCTTCGGATCCCGGCGTACCCACACCACTTCCCAGATCGCCCAGACCTCCCCCAGCCCCCGCCATCTCCTTTCCTAACACCCTGCAAACCCCACGGACATTCACAGAGACAACGAACCCATCAAGGATTTTAGAAGAATATAGGAGGATTTTAACACATTTATAACTGAAATCAACTCTCTTTTCAGTCACCGGCCCCAGTCTTCGTTAACTTAATTCATTAAATGTTCTTTTTTTAAAAAAAATATATAAACAATAATGAAAATTTGTGACTAATATGACAGTGATATATTCTGACTATTCCAAAATACATCAAATACACATAATTATAAAGAGTGCAAGTTTTAATTTACAGCCTTTTTTAGTCATAACATCTTTCGTCAAGAACATTATCTTCGCCACTCTAAAATATAAGTCTATTTTGATCTTTAAACATAGTGTATTTCCAAAATATAAATTTACTTTTATTTTTAAACATTGTATAATTACACTATGTTTAAAAGTTTAAGTGAATTTATCTTTTCAAACTAGAGTAGTATAAGCGAAATACCGATCGAAGGTTCCACAAATAGTCACAAACTTCTTTTTGAATAATTTTTTTTATCATAGTTAACTTGAGACTTGAACATTTCTAATCACATGACATGACAAAATTTTATTAATATTTAAGGTCTAAAAGAAAAAGGAAGCTTGGAGCAAATATGAAATCTCTCATTATGCGAGTCTCACCGTCTAGCTTTAAGGAGCATGTGTGGAGGATGCAATTCAAGAGTTCAACGGCCTTTTAAATTGTATGAGATCTTACGCAGTGACCTATTCAAGATGTCCTCTAGAAGCAGAGGAACGCTCATTGTGATTGTCCCTGAAATCAAACTCTTTATCTCTTAAAACAAATCTCAACCTGAGTAGGAACTAGGTTACACATAGAGTCAAGAAAAAGAAAGCTTGCACGCAGTTATGCTTGTCAAGAAGTACAGGTACGAAAACTTTGTTGTACAAAATATCGAGACAAAATTACTTTCAGTGGTCGTTTTGCGAGCTTTGTCCTTTTCCTTTCTCTCCTGCTAAGTACAAATTTTGTTATAGCTTCGTTTGTATTTATCTTGGATGGAAAAAAAGTTGCATTTATATTTTAGGGAATTTTTTTTTTTGCATATGATATAAATTAAAATTACTTAACAGTCTTTTTGGTAGGAGACACAATACTTGGTATCAACAAAGTGTCTATGTCCAAACTTGTTCCGATATAAAGAAATAATGACATGACTCAAACGCAGTACTACGACTATCAATATCGAATTTACAACTTTAGATACATTTTATAATTCGAGTCGCTTGTATTTATCTGTTGCCATTTGAAATTTTTTGTTTTATGTAAAACTTACACATTAAAACGGGACTTCCATATGAACTTTCTTTCAACAACTTGAGATAATGGTTGGTGTCAAATAATAGGTTTAATGAGTCAAACAATTTGTGAGCCGATTGAATTCAATTTAAGTTTTTGTTCGACTAATTTGGTTCGATAAAGCTTGAGATCAAACTCAAATTGAGTCGAATATTTAGGTAACCAATTTTAAGCATATTAATCCTTGAATAGTTAGCTTCTCAACATACTCGAACTTATTATATATATATATATATATATATATATATATATATATATATATATTATGCATGATTGAAGTAATACTAGTATCTTTGTTTTATACAAATAATAAATTAAAAATGATAAATACCAACTATTATTATGATGATAAGTTTCATGTAAACAGTAATAATTGTTCACAAATATGAACTAAAAATTGCTTGTTTTTATTAATACATAAAATTTTTATAATAAAAAATTATATTCCATTTTGCTCTAACAATCCTCGAGTTCGAAAGCGGTCGAACTCAAACATGAGACCGAATGGCATTTAAATATCGTACTTGAACTTGATTTTAAAATTTTTAAAATATTCAATTTGATAAGTAAATAATCAGATCAACATATAAAACTTCCAAAGAAATATAGTTATATATGTTGACAATTAAAGTAGAAGAGCTCTCGGTTTTCCTTTCTGATTGGTAGATGAAACGTTAGAATAGAAAACGCAAAAGACAAATTCATCCACCTTTATGAATATACAAATTAACATGTACAAAAACTTTATTTTTAAAATGTGTGTACAGTTTATTTTTCTCATATTCAAAACCCAAATCGACACTTAATTCAATTATCTGTATATACATTTGTTTCTCGTACCGATTAAAATAGAAGACAATATCAGATGAGGTAGTTGTAAAAAGTCCACATGAGATACGGGTGATGCTCTCGGACCACTCATCAACAGTACATACTCAGCATATCTCAACAACAACAAAAGTTTCTATTAAGGTCTAGGGAGGGACACATACCTAGCATATCCCAACAACAACAAAAACTACCGCGAAAGTCTGGGAAGGGTGAGAGTCAAACGCACAATACCTCCATCCGAAGTAGCACAATACCAATCATCCTCTATACGTATATAAATATTGGTGAAGAGCGTTGACGTCTTAAAAATATCAAAAAAAAAACTCTCAAGGTAAAGTTCTTACACGCGTGTATGTTAGAAATTAAGATAGAAACGTTTTCGATTTTCCTTTTGACTAACAGATGCATCGGTTTTTTCCCTTTTTTTCTTCAGTCACATAAGATCTAAGGTGAAAACTTGGAAATTATGATACATTTGCCCAACAACTGGCTTTTCTTTGCATTGATCTCCCTCTTTTACTTATTTATTTGACCTTTCTGCTCTGTTCTTGTTATCAATTTACACTGAGGTGTGCTGAGGGAGGATCTCCCCTATTTCGATTTTGCTAGTCTTTGGGAACGCGTAGCGACGGATAATTCAGAGTTAGAATAGGTCGAGTCGGAGAGATAAATCAATAGAAAATTCTATTTTTTTTGTAATAATAAGAATTTATTTCTATAAATGAAGAACTTTTACGCGTTGATAATAGCGGCGATGAAACAAAACAGGATTTGCATCAAATGATGAACCGCTTCTCCCCCACCCCTCTAAATCGAGGGTGCTTTGAGTTGCTAGTTTGAAATAGGGATATCTACAGAATTTTTACTGGCGAATGTTATTTCTTGCGTTTGTATGTATTACGCATATTCAAGTTTAGATTGTATAACATTTATTTATTTTTAAACAGGAATTAAATTCTGAGGCCAGGAATTCTGTGGGATTTTGCAATCAGACTTTGACAAAAATAGGAGCAATGGGATTCTACACCAGGAAGAACAAACGATCGAGATCTGATGATACCCCGATTGCAACCCCGGTAAGTTTTATTTTCATTTAAGCATAATTGTTTTTTCAGAATGCTTTATGTTTTTAAATATAAGGAGATCAATGTTAAGTAATAGTAAAAAGCAATGTTTTTCTGGATATGGACTACTCTATCAACCGCAATTAGGTTGCTATTGAATCACGACGTAATAATTACACGTGTGCACACACAGACACAACAACAACAACCATATCAATATATCCTAACAACATACACATATGTGTGTGTATATATGTATATATACAAAGACACATATATACATATATATTTATATGTGGATGTTATATTTGCAAAACCCAAAACAGGGCATGACAAGTTTGGGTTTTAAAAAAGATCTAGACATAAATCCCTCTTTATTAACATATATATACATACAATATGTACATACATACGCATACATATATACATACATACATATATATACACACACGTATGCACATACATATATACGTATATATATAAGTTGTTGTTTTTGGATGTGCTGATGGCATGGTAAGTTGGAGCCCAGGGGTACTTTTGGATTGTGAAAGATTATTAAAGTATTGTAATGATAGTTTGTAAAGGCAATGAGATGAAGAATGAATGTGAATTGATGTTTAAATAAGCAATAGTAGCTTGGCTCATGACATGGATCGATCCATGTGGCTTGAAAATGAAATTGAGTATTCTGACGGACATAGATCGATCACATCGATCGATCGATATACACTGGGTGCAAAGTTGAAACTCACTGTCCAATATAGATCGATTGATGTGACTTCAATCGATCTATGTGGTTTGGTCAGAATCGGAACTCTCTGTGAGACATCGATCGATCACATTGATCTATCGATGTGCCAATAGAATTGACTTTTCATCTAGAATTGCAACTTATACACCAAGGGACATATCGAATCACCATACAACGGTCATAAACGCCTGAAATGAAGTTCAAGAGCATATAAAAAGGCTATTGCAAGACATTTTCAAGATATCTTGATTTCAAGTTAGTCATTGCATCCTAAATTCTTCTTCCAACACAAAACCACTCTCAATTTAAAAGTTCATTGGACTTCGCTGAGGATAAAGATTTTTTGGCTAATGTATCCTAGGAGAAAATTTGCCTATAACCCTGTAGCATCTAGGGATCAAATATTCATAATGTTTACACACGATTCAAGCTATCAAATTTGTTCTCTCTACTTCTTGTTCTTGTATCCATTTCTAACATTCCAACCCAAACAAGTTTCAGATTATATATGGAGTTGGAATTTATATGAGCAAAACGAGTTTGGTTTGACAAAACCCACACAAAACTCTCCCGTTACCATCCAAGCTCTACAGGACCATACTAAATTAATTATCTAATTTTAATAGGGTAATTGCCACAACCCAGTTTACAGTGGAATGAGTTGGAACCTGAGAATTTTCAACATGATGTCTTCTCTTCTCTGTCTTTCGATTTATTTATTTTTACGTGTGTAATTTTTTTACAACTAAAATTTTGGCACTAATAGTTTGTTTATACTCCTTTTAATAATGAAATTAGACAGCGACTGCACACAGTTCCATGTTTGCATCGTGGGCGGTGCCATGCTCAATGTGTGGCAAGTACAGAAGACTTGCCACTGAAGATGAATACGAAAGAAGCAAAGACAGAGATGATCCTTTTATATGTACCAAAAAGCCTAACACATCCTGCAATGATCCACCGGACGTGGAGTTTGATGAAGAGGACGTCAGCTGGGTCTTTGACCCTCCAAACATCCCAAAGACCCCAGGTGGGTTTAAAAGAGTGTGTGTTCCGATCTCTGCTGGCGCGCCCACAAATGGGCTGAAAATATACTACATTGCCCCCACAGGAAAGAGGCTAAGAACAATGAATGAGGTGGAAGCCTTTCTTGCTTCTGACACAGAATATAACGATTTATCTGTGGACAACTTCAGTTTTTCTCCCCCTATCATTAGGCCATTGGATGACGATGATGAGAGTGATGACAGCGACGACGACGACGAC
>AP025056.1:2523018-2601549 GCA_036186865.1 Eustoma russellianum
CAAAATTACTTTTAGTGGTTGTTAGCTAACTTTATGCTTTTCCTTTATTGCTTCTGCTAACTACAATTAATGCTCCCTTTGCATTAACTCCTCTCACTCAAAAAGCTACTCTCTTTTTTTAATGTCACAAATACATGTTTGCTTACTATTTTAAATTTCTAACATTTAAAGATTACTTCATCTTCTAACACTAGTTTTAGCACAGTCGTTCAACACAAATTTTACAATGGTCAATAAATAAGTATGATTAGTTGGTCATTGACTAATAAAATGTGTAGAAAATGTATGGGTCCCTTGTTTTCTCCAATCGCCCTCTTGATTCCATGTAGATAAAACTTATTTGTCATCATTTTATTGAGACACTAGTTGATCAATGACCACAATAAAATTTCTGTTCCTACAACGGTATAATCCGGGGTTTTCGGTTTTGCTGGTTCACCGGTGGAACTGGCCGGTTTAGTCTGATTTTTCGAACATTAATTTTAATCTGATTTTACAACACTAATTTTAACATTTAAATATTATGTAATCTTCCAACATTAGCTTTATTAATTCTAAGAGAAAACAAAACATTAAATGCTAAACAACAAGTATACAGAAGGTAAATTTGAAAATGTATTGTAATTTTAATGATAAAATAACATATTAAATTATGTTTATTTAATAAATTAAAACCTGCAAATTAATTATCTTTTTCAGACGAATGGAGTATTTTTTTTATTGTCGGAAAACTTTTTGTTTCGATTAAACATTGATTACGATGTAAATTTCAATTGTTTTCAACATCTTGACGTAACGGTTGTTGTAAACAATTAAAAGTGTTACGCATGAAATCATGTCATTGTAGCATTACAAGGTGACCTTTTAGATTTTTGTTTACAGCCATGAGTACATAGCTCAGTTAGAACTTGTATTGAGACATTGTTCTAGAAAAGCGAATGTTCGAACCAGGACACATGCAGCGTAGGTGCAGTACTGCTGTCTAAGCAAGTAACGGCGAAACCATTGTATCCGGCCTAATTGTGTTAGAAGATTGCTGATCAGGTTTGCAGTAGTCAGCTTCCAATGGGTCTCTCGCAAAGCTTTACCAATTTAGGAGGCTTTTGAACCCATGATTTACATCTTCTACAAAGCTCCTTAGAACTGGATCGACGGGAGCCTACAGAATCAGAAGTATTGATCTTTTGCTTCATATTTTTATTTACAGTATTTCAATTGTATGTATGACACTACAGTACAATTTTAAAGTGATCATAACATTTACCTGAAAAATAAACGAAACAAGCATGTTATCTGTATCAAGTAATTCATTCGTTTTCAATTAGATATGTCATTTTTTAATTCACTGTTGTAGCGAAATACCTTTAACTTTAATGGTTGAGTGACATTTTTTTTTCATCTTTGAACACTTGAATTTGAGTTTTTTTAATGAGTGTAAAAAAAATTTCCATTTCCAATAGAGTCAAATACGTACTATTCGGTTTTAGAATATGATGGAATAAAGTAAAATGACTCACTAAATTGGCCGCGCTTCTTATATTGTGAAGTAGCATTTGATCGACACAATTTGACGCAATTTTCACTATGGGTCATCGGGCAACAACATCTGTGTGTTTTTAACATATTGATATGTTTGCGTACGTCCGACCCCCTATACTCCGCCATAGACGGGAGCCTCTAAGACAATGAGTAATATTGTTGTTGTTGTATAGACTTTACGTATACAAATAAAATCAATAAAAAAACTCATTTACAGAGTTGGTGATACATAAAACTTGTGTAGTTATTGCCGACCATAGTTGACGATAGAATTGTACACAAAATAATAGGAGCCATTACCAGGACCAACAAACGCTTCAGATCTCACGAGACTCCAATAGAAACAGAGAATTCCTTTTCTTTTTCTTTTTTCTGCTTTTTATCTTTTTTTAATTTAGACTTCTAGAGTTTTTTCCCCCTCTAATGCTTTTACTTACTTTTGAAATATAACATGATCGGTACTATGTAAATTGAAGTGGGAAAAACACGAAAGTAATATCTTAAAACCTAACTTAAGATCTAAAATAAATATTTTGAGCCATGGATTACTAAAACAATCTATATGAAACTGGTATTAATAATATACATAATACACACACGTACATACATATATTTATATATGTATGTATGTTATGTATGTATATATGTAACAATCTTTTTAAGATCTGTATTTGTCCTTTTAAGCGTATGTTTTTTTCCGAGTCGGATGAACTTAGAGTTTTGTGAAGTTTTGAACATAGAGCCATTTGTTCTCGACTCTCGGATGAAAATGAATCGAGTCATAAGCAATTTATTCATGCTCAATTGTTTAAGATTCAATTCAAATTCGTATAGTACAAGTTCCAGTTCTAAGTACGAGCTCAAGTTCAACATATGTATAGGTTTTAAGTCTCCAGGACATAACCTTGTGGAAACGTGAAAGAGATAATCATCTTGGAAGGAGGAGGTTGGGAGTTGGAATCTCTCCGTAGACATTTGTGGGGAATTCTATTGCTTGGGTTCCATAATGCTGTATCCATGTATATAATCTATCTTTTGTCTGAATCTATCAAGTTCATGAATTACATCTTTACAGGTTCCTGATTTACATCCCTACACTTCCTGTGAAACCGGAGATGACACGGACCCTTACTGGTTGTGATACTAGTTTTGTAAATAGGTTTTAAACTCAAACACTACAACGAGTCAAGCTGGAACAATAATAAATTTGGTTCGTGGATATGCAAGTTGGCTCGTTAATATTTTAATGTTATTAATTTTTTTAATCCTAATGTTATTAAATTTCAAGGTGGTGTTTTCTTTTTTGGGTCAAGAGGAAGGGCTAATAGGGTTAACCCGGCCCGCCTACCGGCCTTCATTACATGGTTTTTCATCAGAGTCTCCATTTTGTCGTGAGAAGGCGAGAGAAACACGGAAGAGAGAGCTTTGAGAAGATGGTTAAGGAGGGTCCCAAAACCCCATTATCTGCTCGCGATCCGAAGGTTGATACGTTGTTTTTCTTCTGCCTTTTACTCTACCAATTTCCTCCTCCCTTTTAACAGTAATAATCATTACTATTATCTTTAATTCATCTCGTCGTTGTTGTGCTATGAAATTCCTGGGCATTTTGCCCTGTAATTCCTGGTTTGAAGTTCGATTTTACTGAATGTGGCGTTATTTCACTAAATTACGGTGTTTTATTATTGATTGATATGTTCCGGGTGTGTTTTTGTTAAATGATTTTCGTTTGCCCTTTTGGTTTGACATCGATGCTGGTTTGAGACTAAGTTCGGACGTGTTGAAAATGAGAATGGGTATTGTTGATTACAATCTTCTCTGATTTCGGTATGAATTGTAGGCAAAGCTTGCTAATGATTCGAGGTTTTTTTAATCCACGAAGCAGGGATCGGCAGGCCGAATGATTGATGTATGGGCGGTGCAGTGTGGAAAGTGTTTGAAATGGAGAAAAGTTTCCAGCCAAGAAGAGTTCGAGGAAATACGAAGCAAATTCAAGGAGGATCCTTTTTACTGCGAGAAAAGACCTAATTCTTCCTGCGAGGATCCTTCTGATATTGAATACGATTCCACCAGAACATGGGCTGTTGACAAACCTAATCTCCCAAAGACGCCAGTTGGATTCACCCGCCGTCTGGTGATGAGGAAGGATTTCTCCAAATTCGATGTCTACTACCAAGCTCCTAGTGGTAAGACTCTTAGGTCTACTAGTGAAGTGTCTACGTATTTGCAGCAAAACCCAGTGAAAGATGTGGACGTCTCTCAATTTAGCTTCAATTCTCCTAAGATCATGGAGGACACAACTCCATCTGGTGGTGTGAAAAGAAAGGCTGTCTCCGGAGTCTTTGATTGAAATTCCAAAGAAATAGTATGGATGGATGCTAGTTTTTTGGTCACATTGATTTAGGTGGGTATCGACTCAGATGAAACATCTTCTGCTTCTGTTTATCTTGGTTTCCTATCTCTATTCATCTTGTCACAGGGCTATTTTTATTAATTTTTTGTTTGAATGCAATAATGATTTGAGGACTCCTCTGTAACTAGCTGTTCACTCTTGAATGTTTTTGTTCTGTTATAAAATGTATGTTCAGGCCTAAGGATTCTCGAAGTCATAGGACTGGGGATTGGTTTTAGCGCTTTATCAAATATCAACTCTGGGGCTTCTAGCCATAAAAATCCTGTTTCGCCCTAGTCAACAAATGTTTGGCTCAAAATAGACTGATTGATACTAGAGGATGCTTGAGTACTGTCAGAATTTCAAGTATCATATTCTGTATTAAGGCCTTTTCACTTGGCATACATAAGGTACTATTTTCTACTTGTTTAATGCTTGATATTGCACCAAATGTCTTGTGAGCTGTGCTTGGATACAATTCTTGGTGTCATCTTTTATCTTTTTTTATTGAGCCTGAATTTGTTCAGTTAAGATGGAAATCAATTATACCGAGTCATGCGAAACATGTAACTGTTTTTTAGTCTCTTTTAGTTTCCCTTTTTCTGAGAGCCCGAGTGTTTTCCAGTACATTTTCGCAGTTGCAGATACTTTGTGACTTCAAACAAATACTTTCTGTCTGCTTTCTTCTCCTCATTCTTTCAGCCGCGGTGAAAGCTGCATTATGATGCTGATTACTACGTTGTACCCTACTTACACTGGCTGCTAGGTTTTAGTGAAAGTGGGCTAGCAGTGGAGAGGTAAAGTCCCAACTTTTCCCCTAAAGGTGTCAATTTAGGACAATCGATTAACTTAGAAGTTGTTTAGTTTATTCCAGAAATTTTTTTCCCCTGGAATAAACTAAACTTTTCAGTTAATCACTTGCCATAAATTGACACGTTTAGGGGAAAAGTTGGGACTTACCAAAAAAAAAAAAAAAAGTTTATTCCAGAAAGAAGTGTATTTGAATTATATTGAAAACATTTACCACCATAAGCAACTTCAGTTTTTCTTAAGCTTATTTACTTGCAAAATGAGTTAACTTTTGAACTTGACCGAATTATCAAATAGTTGACTTGAATAAGGGGGTTGGTTCATCCCTCCCTTTCATCAAAGATTAATGGATTAATACTATTACTTTTGAGTGTCATAAACTAAAATAACTATATGATTGGCCACGCCCATGCAAGATTGAGCTCATGGAAAGCCAAGTTTCTGTCACAAGCAGCAAGAGACCTACTTGTTCAGATGGTTTTGACTGTCCTTCCATCTTGTAGGCTACAATTGAGAACATGAAGAAACACAAACCCTTTTTTTTCCCGGGGGGGGGGGGGGGGGGGGGGATAAGCTAGATAATAACAAACGATTCATCACTTGGCATGGAAAAGATTTGCCAACCCAGAGTCAGAAAAAGGTGGTCTAGAAAAAATTTTTTTTTTTTGAGTTGGTCTAGAAATTAAACAGCTCGTAAGCATGAATATAGGTTTTTTAGCTAAATTGGGTCGGCAAATGTTGATGGAGGACTTGCTTTAGGTTAAAAATTTGCGGGCTAAATATGGTTCACCTCTAGACGAGACTTTGAAGTCAAAATGTGTCTACAACATGGAGTTTTAGGAGCAGTGCTTAGCTATTGAGAGCAGGAATTGAGTCATCAAACTTCCGACATACCGATGTACCAGGTGAACTTATGTTATGCACTTGAAATGCACTTCATCGAGCAAATTCACAATAGCCAGCGTATATGAGCTTTAATTGCCGGAAGATGACCAGAGGAAAGGTAAAGCTTGGCGACATGCATGCAGCATAAAGAGTCCTAACCGTGCAAACTTCTTTTTCTGGCCGGCTAGACGTGATGTGTTGCACACTGGAGCCTTTTTGTTTAAACGTTGCATCAGTAATTCTAATGTATGTGTTGTCTGCGGACTTGATAGTGGAAATTGATTGCATGATATGAGAGATTGTATATGGGCAGAAAGAATACGGAGATCGCAAGTAAGCAAAAGCAGACAAGAGGGCTTAAGAAGCTGCACATGCTCCTTGGTAGCTTCGAAATGTTGTAATTCAAATTCAAACTCAAACAATAGTTTGATGCATCCTCTAAGCATTGCACAATGAAGACAATTTCCGTGGCGCCTCCTTTTCAATCTAATTTAGTATTCGACAAGGGAGTTGTATTAGAACTTCCCTGCAAGGTCAAACACATCGAAATGTCTAAACAGGTAGCTTTGAAAACAATAAATTATATAGGAAAAAAGACAAAGGAGCTTACAATTGTTCCACAGTTTCGTGTTTCATCATTACCCTTCTGCTACAATATCCCGTTCTAAATGTTGTTTCGATTCCTCAATTAAAACAAGCTCCTGTCTCAATGTATTGAGCTTTTCCACATTCTCTTCATGTATAATGGGGGGCCCTGTACCCCAAAAGCATTCATCATCTTCTCCAGATTGTCCCATTGCTTCTGAACCTCCTCCAGCCTCTTCTTGAGATTTTCAAGTGCAGTTACAGCAAAGTGACTCCCTGGGGTTTTCAGATAGACGGAGACAGCTGCATTTACAACATCCACCATATATCCACCTGGGGCAGGATCATTCTCTTTTAAAACAATGAGGCTGAGTATCAGAATTTCAAACTCTCGGCCTTCAATGGTGCTCCTGACATCAATGTGTGTTTTTAATCAAACTACGTTGGTTTACGTTTCGTAAGAGGAATATTAAGATTATTCGCATCTAATGGTATAGTCAATGGTCATATCTGCAATCTCGAAAAGAGATATCCTTCTCCTTTGTAGTATCATAAATTTAGCTTTTGTTAGTTCTAAAATATATAAAGCAGTAACAGAACTATAACGATACTATAATTTTTGTCATGAACATTTAATCATTAGATCGCGTTTATCGATTTTTATATATATAGTCTGTAAAAGCATCTATCTATCTAGAGTTTAGACGGGATTCACATGCCTTCTCTTGAAAGATGACATGCTTATCCATGAAACCAATAGCATAATTGTTGCCCAAAAAAAGAAGAGGAATTATAAGGGAGTTGTCTAAAAGTTGACAGAATTTGTTTACAGTAACTTCGCCACAATCCTATCTACGTTCACCCCTTGTGTTTTCTACATATATCTCCAATTATTTTTACATCATGACCGTGACACATAACATTTTAATTCATACATTATACCAACTTAATATGCTAATTGACGTAAATGTTACGTATTGAAGTTTCTTTTAGGTATCGTTGTGAAACCCATAATGTGACATCACAAATTGGATTCATATGAATTGACCTAATATAACCAGTCAAACTAAGCACGTTATGCAATTTGATTCTGGATCAAGTAAGTTTGTGTTACAAGTTGATTACTGAATTTAATCAGTAATCATTACAGTAACAACAACAGCATATACGTTTTCTTTTACAAGTAACAAATGTTAATCTGAATTGGATTAAGCATAAAAGGAATTCCCCCTGATAGACTCCCAATCCTTCAAGGTTCAAAAAAATTACTTCTCTTAATCACAATTAGTGATTAACGTTCCTCACCAGTGAATCAATTTCAGAATTGTCCCCGGGACATATTCCAATGGTTCTAGGTATGAGGTTTTGAAAGGAACATCAAGGGTTCGAACCTTGCCGAAGACAAAAATGTTTGACATCCTTCCAGGCTAGCTGCATAGTGTGAAAGCACTATTGGCCGTGGAATGACCTGATAGGCTGACAGACCAGTCTGTCAGTTGTTCCTTCCCCGCCAATGGGTTTCTTGTGATGTCCCTGTGGTATGACAAACTTCTACCAGTGGGTCTTAAGAACTTGATTTACATCACTACACACCCTGTGGGACCGAAGGTGACAGGGATCCTTATATAAAAAAAATTCAGAATTGCAGTGACACCTATTCCTATATCTGTCTAGTAGCCAACTAGCTGAGCAAATCAGGTCAGACTGAAAGATCAGTGAAGTTACGCCGAAGGTGGTTATGCTGCAAAAGGAACTGGAATCTCACCAGTGTAATTTCCAAACCTCAAGATGGTATAAGGTTCTCTGAGAAGAGTTGGAAAAAAAGGGTATGGCCGCTTTTCGTCAATCGCTAGCAGCATCATTCAAATGGCAGAGATTTGAATAGGAAGGCTGCATGCAGTCGAACCAGAGTATGTTGAGCCTCCTCTGTTACAGAAATCTGAAGGAAAGGATTGGCAAAAGGTGGCAAGGCAGAAAACAGAGGCGAAGCTAGAATCTGTTTCTTTTTTTTTTCTTTTTTTATTATTTTATTTTTATAAAAAAAAATAGGGAGGGGGGAATATGATTCTTAAAGCATCCAACTTTTAGGAAAACCTCATAGCTAGATAAGAGAATCCCGTTTAAGTACCGATGAACACCATATACTATACATTTACTGACCTATTGACGCCGATAGGGTGACAATTACATACATGAAAAGAAGGATAACAAAGAAACGTGCATAAACTACTACTACTCCAGAATCTTTCAACTTTGGCAGCTCTTAGGCAACTGGATTATCAAAATCGCCCCTCGAGGCCTCTCTCCCTGAGGTAAAGCTAGAAAGCTTTTAGTAGATCCAAGTAAACCGATCTAGAAGATCCATGAAGTCGCCCATCTTTCAGATAAAGGACTTAAATTGAATGCCTCGTCAAAGCAGAAACCCCTCCTTTTCTTTCATGCTTCTTTGGAGAAACAAAAAAGAAGCTATTGAGACTGCAAAGACTCGTCCTCTTTTTTCTTTTCTGGAGGTAAAGGACAGATGCATGAAGACCAAACATAGAGAATTTACTTAGCCGTTGCTCAATTCTGGGAAACGCACATTTTTAAACATAATAATTACCGAAGTTTGATTTCAAAATCTTGGCCAAGCCAAAGCCTTCTGCAACAGCATTGGCTAAACTCATGTCTCAGAACTGTGTATTAATTCCTTCAGAATGTACATGCACAGACTAAAGATACCTACGCTTTATGCGAATCTGAGAATAACAACTGCAATAAGAGTGGCAACTCGGAAATATATATCTCTCACACTCCTGTCCAGACTACACACTATATCTTCCTCTCCTATCCCAAACTTGCCTGAAGTCTTGTTTATGGTGATAACGGTGCCTCTCAACTTATTTACTGCCCAAGATAGCCAAACAAGAACAATTCCGAAGCCAGTGTTAAATAGTTTAGACGTGCAGAAGACTGCCCCACCACTTGCTACTTTGCATGCGACTGAGAAAAGAACAGCAAGACCCGTACCAGCAATACCAGCAGATAATTGGGTCAATAGATTTGGTAACTCAGCACCAGATCTTTTAAGTGAAAGGATAGCAGTTCCATCTCGGCGGCTCTTGTCAAACATAAGGGAGAGAAGGCTTTCGCACGCATGGAGGTAGTTGTTTCTGTAAAAATCCATCTCTTTGCCAACCCTCATGTGCCTTTTCTTTCTTGAAGTACCATTCTTCATTTTTTCACCACTAAAAGAAAAAGAACGATGGTAAGTCATTAGGTCCAAAATCATTCTTTCAACAAACAAAATACCATCAGACTGCCATTTCCTCAGGCTCAGATAGGCTAAGAAAGCCACAATATCATTGAGAATAGTTAGACAAGGATATTATATTCAATTCATAGCACCTCTACTTGCACAATCATCAGCTGAGCATATTAACACTTCCCACATTACATTTTGGCTCTAAATTGACAAATAAAATGAAACAGACCAGTATCTCAATAGACATGGGCAAAAAGTCTGTCTGTGTATATATAGGGAAAATTACCTTTAACCCCCTTGAAGTATACCGCTTTTTCCCCTTAATCCCGTTCAAGTTTAAAAATACACGCCTACTCGATCTTTGGACTAAAGGGTAAAACCCCTATTTTCTGTTAGAACTAACAGGAGCTAGTAAAAAAAAAACTATATTGTTTACGATTTATTGCCGTCGTCATTTTGTATTCATAAAAAGGATAAAAAACACATAAACCAACCCATCTTCTCTGCCAGCGTTTTTCCCCCTGCCGCCAACACTCTGCTGGCTGCTGCCGCCACCTCCACCACGCCTATCACGTTGCTCAACTACATCTTCTTCATCTAAACTACCACCCTCAACCACCTCCCCTCCTCTTAGCTCTACCAAACCACCATGAGAGCTCCATTCGGTCCAGAGAAAAACAGAAAAGCAGCAGCTTTACATCAGGACAATAACTTCATCACAAGCAAAGGTTACGAATGCTAAGAGAGAGAAGCCAATTGAATCAACAGGAAAGAAAAATATCGAAGACTTTCTATGCTCCAAGAAATTTGACCTATCTGAATTATACCACCAATTAAAAATCAAAACACCAGTGTAAAGTTATGTCAATAAAAGGACCCATCTGCTCTACCAAATTAGATTAGAGAAATGGGATTTCATGGCACGATGGTGATGGCCACGAAAGGGGGCGGTGGAGGACGGGGATGCAGGTTGTTTGTGGAGCGTAAGGAGTGACGGTTGGAGGGGGCGGGAGGGTGGCAGAGTGAAGGGAGGAGGGTGGAGAGAGTAGCGGCTGTTGGTTGTTGGTGCCCTCCACCAAGGCACCTCAGGGAGGGGAAGAGGAAGATCTCTATACATGGGTTTGTTAGTCTTTTTTTTTTTTTTTTTTTTTGGGGGGGGGGGGGGGGGGTCGTGGCAGCATGATTGACGGGAAGAAGTGGATGAGGGTGACAATGGGCATATGGGTGGCTAAGGGTTGAAGCTCAGGTGGAGGTAGTTGAAGGTAGAAACAGGGGTGAGGGAGGTTGAGGTGAAGTTAAAGAAGAAGAGAGGAGGAAGAAAGGAGAGGGTGGTGGTGATAGTAGAGAGGAGGCTGTTGCACTAAAATGAAGATGACAGTGGAAGGTTTCCTTTTTTCTTAAAAAAAGATGACGGTAAACATGTCATATCAAGTATAATAATTAAATAAAAAAACTTTTATAGCATCTTAAGTTAGAATAGACGGGAATATTCTGATTTTGCTATTAGTTTTAACTGAAATTAAGGGTTTTACCTTTAGCCCAAAGATTGAGGGGGCTGTGTACGTATTTTTAAACATAAAAGGGGGCTAAGGGGAAAAGTGGTACACTTCAAGGGAGACAAAGGCAAGTTTTCCATATATATATATATATATATATATATATATATATATATATATATATGTATATATATATGTATATATATATATGTATGTATGTATATATCGTGTGTGTGTGTGTGTGTGATGTAGCCATAGAACAAAAAATCCCCTCTGTACTTACAAACATACTAACACAGGCACACAAAACAACCGTGTATCATCAAGTCAGTTGAAGATGAGCAATGTATGTTATACCTCTGAATTTCCATACGAAAACAGATAAAACTGAAACGTAGTATTAGAGTCCTTGAGGGCTCATCATTTGGTTATAAGATATGGTTTCCTAGCTTCCTTCTATATTTTAATTTCCCTCTTTCTTTCGTTTTCTCCATTCTCTCTTTTTAAATCAACAATACATATTTCATTAAGGATGAGCTATTGTCACCACTTCTTTAACATTCACCACCTAAACACTACAAGGTGAATGTGGACCTCAAGACGGCAGTGGTGGAAATGTAAAAACAAGGGGTGGCAATAGCCCCTTCCTTTCATTAAACCTCCAGTAGGTAATTTGCATCAACATGAAAGCATAGAAGGATGAAGAAAAATTTAGGATAAAAGAACCAAAAATAGTTTCTCCACAAAAATTATGCATACCTCTTGGCAGGTTCAAGCTTCAAAGATGATTCAGCAGGAATATTTCTTGCTCCTCTGCAGAGTCGCCTGTAAAGGATGGTATCAGAATGGGATCTTTGGAAAGTGTCAATGCAACAACATCTACATAGCTTTTTGCGATTAAATACCAAGAATTATGGGTTAAGTTCCCATATATACATTGTAAGGTTTACAAGAGATGAATTCACTAAAACGAAAGTGAAAAACGATGGATCCTGTCCTTAAATGGTTTAAAACGCAAAAAGACGGCGCAAGAATTTTTGTCCAAAAAAGAATAAAACATCTGTATTTCAAACAGACTGCAGTTATTCCTAAAGGGAATACGGCTTCTCTTTTACATGTGCCATGTAATTATCCAACCAAGATATGATGTAAGAAACTAAACTATATCCACACAAGCTTAACCAGAACCAAAATGCAGATGAACAAGTACATAAAAAAATAATAAAAAGAATTGTCCATCCATACCGGTCAAAGTATGGGACCAGCATTGCCTTTTTTGTCAAGTTGCACGACTTGTTTGAAGAAAATACCTCAGAAAGAGACAAAAGCACGTCCTTTGTCTCCATCCTGTCATCAGTAAATGATAATCGACCATCTGGCGAATGAGTGTGATACGAATGGTTCAAAGCCCCGACAAAGAGCGGTTCCGTGGAGCAAAACTCACTACTTGGAGTAGGAAGGAGAAAAGATTGAGACCCTTCAAAGTAAGGCAACAAGGACCGTTGAGGCATAGACATTTTGCGGTCCTGAGGCGCTACCAGTTTAAAGAGCTCAGACAGGGTAACGCCATCATTTTCTTCATCACTTGATCGAGAAATAATGTAACTTGTTATTCTATCATGCTTGGTGCATTGTTCAGCAACCCCAAAGCCAAAGAGAACGGGGTATGATGGAAAGTCTGTTTTCAAAAGAAAGATTATTCAGAAACATGCACAAATCAAGTTAAGCTACAAGAAAATATGGTAAAAGCACAATTAAATCAACTACATAGCTGATCTTAGGTGTTATACGCATCTAACCATAAGCAATTAACTCAATGTCACATGTTCAAATAAAAAGAGATGTCTCCTTCAGTTAAAAAATCTGCATGGTCGAGTTTCAACTTGCCGGTCCCAAACTTGGATAAAGGAAGAGGGTTTTGTTAAGTTGGCCACCAGTGTAAAACTTTGTCATTAAACACGATTATGGATCAAACAAGATATTGCACTAATGCTAGGATGTTTCCTGTAAAGAACGCATCATATGGTCCACATGCGGCGTCTCAGCAAGGACCACTGCATCTAGGGGCTTTGATGTAGTGTCAAATAACCAAAGGTCCCCGTCGCATGATCCAAATGCGGTAACAATTGAACAAGGGCCGCTGCATCTCCCAGAGAACTCAGATGCAGTGAAAAATAAGCAAAAGTTTTTAGACCGTAAGTTAGATATTAAGAAAGGAAACACTAGGTTAGGTAGAAGTACTAGACTAGGAACATGGAATATTGGAACTCTAATGGAGAAAACAATCGAGATAGTGGACATAATGATAAAGAAAAGAGTAAATCTTTTATGTTTGCAATAGACAAAGTGGATAGGTGAGACAACTAAGATGGTGGACAAGTCAAGATCTAAACTCTGGTACGCAAGAAAGAATAAGACAAAAAATAGAATAGGGTTATCATAGATGCCACATTAAGAGATGAAATAGTATGTGACATTAGGAAAGACGACAGAATAATAGCATTTTTTGGAAAAGAAACAATCAAAATTACTAGAGTATACTCTCCTCAATATCGTTTAGAGGAGGCTATAAGTATTCGATTTTGGAAAGATTTACAAGATGTAGTACGTGAAACTCCAATAGGTGAGTAGATCTTTATAGGAAGAGATTTAAATGGTCATGTAGGTAAAGAGAATAAGGATTAAAATGAGGTATACGACAGATTTCATATCAGAAACATGAACAATGAAGGAAGATCAATTTTATATTTTGCAATAGCATATGGCCTTACAGTGACTAACACATTTTTCCAAAAAGAAAAGATGAACACCCGATTACATTAAAAAGTGAATCAAATAAGTCGCAGATAAACTATCTCATGACTTGTAAGAGAGATAGAAAAGCTTGTAAAATTGTAATGTAACCCTAATAGAAAGGTTAACAATGTAACACCATCTTGTAGTGTTGGATGTACGTATCTATCATAAAAAGATTGAGAAAATAAAGACTTATAGAACCCAAGATAAAATTGTAGAACTTGAAGAAAGCTAAACAAGCATAGTTTAAAAAAAATTGTAGCAAGAAATCTTAAGAAACTTAAGTGATGGTGCAAATAAAGTGTGAAAGGATTGTAAATATAAAGATAAGAAAATAATGTAACATTTACTTGACGAGTTAAAAGGTCGAGCGCCTGCAAATAAAAAATCTTGGTGGGAGAAAGGAGAAGTGCAACACAAAAAGCCAAAAGAACTAGTTATAAGACACTTCAGCATTGCAGGAATCAAGAGAATTAGAAAAAGATACATGCTAGCTAAGAAGCTAAAACAGATTATAAGTGAAGCTAAATCAAAGACATTTGAAGATTTTTATAAGCGGTTGAGCATAAAAGAAGGTGAAAGAGATGTGTACAAAATTGCTTGAACGAGAAAAAAGAAAAACAAGAAATTTGAGTCAAGTTAAATGCATTAAAGACAAAGATAGCAAGATCTTAGTAAAGAAAATGTCAATACAAGATAGATGGAGAAGATACTTTAACTGTTTTTTAATTAATCAGTGGAAGATGAAATCGTATTGGACGGATTACATAACTCTGAATATGATAGAAACTTATTGTATAGTAGGATAATCTAATTTCTACAGATAGAAGATACTTTAAAAATGATGATAAATGGTAAAACCATCGGACTTAATAGTATTCCAATTAATATTTAGAAATGCATAAGGAAAGAAAAGTATCATATGGCTCACAAATCTTTTTAAGAATATTGTGAAGATCAGTAAGATGCATAACTAGTGGAGGAAAAACACTTTAGTTCTATAAAAACAAAGAAGATACAAAAGATTGTGCAAATTATATATTAATTAAGTTAATGAAAATGAAGCTCTAGGAGTGAGTGATTAAAAAACATCCCAAAGAGACTGTTATATCTGAAAATCAATTTAAATTTATGCCGGAGAGGTCGACAATGGAGGCTATTCATCTCTTCAAAGATTAAAAGAAAGATATCAAGAGAAGAAACAAGATTATTATATTGTTTTTATTGACTTCAAAAAGACATACGATAAAGTCCAACGAGAGATCCTCTAAGAGTGCTTGAAAAGAAAGTTGGTAGAGTAGCATATATAGAAATTATTAAAGGCATGTATTTAAATACGCGATGAACAAAGATAAGGACTAGAGGAGGACTAATCCTAGATTTTCCTATTACAGTGGGTTTATACCAAGGATTGGCATTATTGCTTTAGTTATAGATGAGCTCACTCGACACATTCAAGACAAAGTTCTGAGTAACATGTTATTTACTGATGAGATTTTACTGGTAGATGAGATCAGTGAATGAGTAAATGCTAAGCTAGAATGTTGGCATAAGACAATAGAGGAAAAGAGCTTCAAAATTGAACAGAAAGAAAACAGAGTATATAAAATTTAATTTTAACAACAAGAGAATGACTTTGGAACTTTGTGTGAAACTCAAAGACCAAAAGATTCACATGAGTGAGAGTTTTAAGTATTTAAGATTTATAATATAGAAAAATGAAAGAATTGACAAGGATGTGAATCACAATGTACGCGCGGGATGGTTAAATTGTAGAATTACGTCAGATCTTTTTTGTGATAGAAAAATACTTTTAAAGCTTAAAAGAATTTTACAGCGCGACAATAAGACTTATAATGCTATACAGGTTTGAATGTTAGGCAGTCAATCATGAACATGAACAAAATATGCAAGTGACAGAAAAGAGAATTTTAAGATAAATGTGTAAACATACAAAGAAGGGTAAATCAAAAATGGACATATAAGGAGAAAGGTTGGAATAGCTCCTATAGAAGAAAATATTAGAGTCAAGGTTAAGATGGTAATGACATGTACAAAGACGTCCTGCAAATGCACCTATTAGGCAATGCAACAATGAATGATATGCGTATTAAACGTAAGAGACGGAGACCAAAGAAAATATGGAGAGAGACAATTAGGTATGATATGACTTATATGACAAAAAGAGCATATGGTCAATGGAGCACAGTGGAAACAGTTGATTCATGTAGCCGATATCATTTAAGGATATAAGATTTAAGTGAGAATTTTAGGTACTTAAGTCAAAATCACTCTTTATATGATATGATATTTTTGAAAGAGGCGTATTTAAAGACGCATATTGTGCATTAGGTTCTAAGAGACGCAAAAGGAGGATAAGATTTAGGCTGCGACTCAAAAAATAAAAATAAATAAATAAATAAACAAATAAAACGTAATAGAAATGATTGATCTATATAACCAAGCTCACATCAGGGAAAAGGGTTGAATGTTGTTGTCTCCTTCAGTTAAAAGATAGGAAGAGACAGATGGCTAGCTAAATAACCTAAGTATTACAAATGACCTCAACAACGATATTGCTCGTCTTGTCCAAAGAGAAAAATAAAGTCAAGAACATTTGCAGCGTCACGAGCCTATTCAGTGTAATAGTAGTTCATTCTCATCTATGAATGTTAGTGGCAGCACAGTAAAATAACTACCAATGCTATCAGAAAAACGTTATGCTTAGGAGAAGGAAACCTTGCAAATCAACAAGTCCAGGCCTTTTAACTTCCAGGTAATTTCTAAGAAGTTTGTTATTCTCCAACTTCCCAATCAGAAGTTTCAAAGACTCCTGTGCCTGCTCCAGCTGTGGATTGAAAGGACATAATCTTGATGTGTCATGGTTCCACCCAAGTTGATGCTCCTGAATTGAATAATAAATATAAGATCAAAGTATAAAATAGATAGAAGAGGGTACATGCTCGACGTATGCAACAAACAGGTTAATTGGTCATCAGAGTTACAACTCAATGACCATTCATTAAGTAGGTTATTACAACTGCTAGTAAGTGTTAACTGACACAATTGCTAAATGAGGTCACAATTAGGATAACGAGTTTAATCAACACATCAGCCTCAGGTCAAATACACATACATTCACATAAAAACATATTAGGTCCAGTGTCTCAAACACAAACATTCACCTATGACAAGTCAAATGATTAGTTCCTGACAAAAGCAAACATATAAAAAGTCCACATACCTGACCCCACTAAATGGAAACAAGGTTACGTATGTTGTTATCCGTATGTTGCAATATGTGTCTGAAATTCAATTATAACCGAGGGACTCATCTGCAGCTCAATCAAGCTGCAACATAGGAGGTCAAAGTAATGCCCAATGTTGCAACTTAATCAAGCGGAGGTCAATCAAATTTTTTATGACTAAGAAACTGCTAATCAGGGAGAGTCTAGTTAGCATAATCAAGGGGGTCGTGAGATTACAAGAAAAACTGCAAATATATTTGCAGAAACTAATAAATCAACTTGGAAAATAGCTTCTGCAAGACAATGAGAAAATAAAATCAGAACTCATCAGCAAACGCATCAAGTAATAAAAAAAAACAGTCTTGCCAACGAAAATCTAACAAGCAAGCCTAACCGTAATTGGAATATGAGTCGAACTATTATAGTGTGATGACAACGATAACCTTAAATAGTCTGCCGTTGCCGTGTTCCGGTGAATGCAGGACATGGCCAGGAGGGTACCCATGCGAGGCCATCAAACAGACCTCCATCGTTTCTTGAAGACCAGAAAAACCCACGGATGGTTTTCGTTTCTTTCTAGGATCAAAATCTACACCTTCGCAGATTTCTTTAGCCTAACTTTGAGCCGCATGTTTCAAATATTTTATTTTGTTGTTAAATTTATCCATAGAAGGTTCTGGATACAATAAAAATAGGAGAAATAAAATGGAACCGCAATAAAACAATTATCTTGTAAAATAACGTTAGTTGTGGTTTGGCGTTTTGGCTACTTGCTGATAATATGTGATCCAATTGATGGGTGAGGGGACGTGAGATTCTAGTCCAAGTGAAACTCTGAGATTCAGAATAAAGTGTAAACACGCGCTTAGATTGTGTGGATTTTTTTTATGCTGCTTCGCATCACAGGTTCAAAAAGTGTAAAAAGTTTTTTTTCACGATGTGTATGGTAAAACTACGTACATTAGATCTCAAAATGATCTAATATCTCTTCAAACTCTGCACAAATATAGAATTTTACTGCAACAGAAACGCCATTTATCATTGGTGTGATATTGATCCACTGTTTATCTCATTTATCATATTATGTTATTGATTTATAAATTAAAAAACATATGATGTGGAAAAAATATGTATATACCGCATGTACTGTTATAGTTATTTTGTTTTGATTTGTTTTAAGAATATTATCATCTTTTCAATTGTTAATTATATAATTCTTATAATTTACTTCAATTAATCAAATAAAATATGACATTGACTCTAATAATGACTTGTTATTTTATAAAGTCATATGCTTGTGTGTAGTATGTGTGGAACCCACACACACTGTAGTAGGAAGATATGAGATGAGATTTTCTTCATATATCTTCTTCACCAAATGTCACACAAATACTAGATTATGTGATATCTTTTTTTTTTTTGAAAAAATAGGTGTACACCCTTCTGTTTTTGTTTTTCAATGACATTGCTAATACGTATGGAGCTGAATTGTTGACATATTTTATGAAAAATATTGGATCTGAAATAGATCACCTCATAGTCATTCATTCAAAATCTCTCTTCTAATTGTAACCATATTCTTACACCGATTTTGTCTATGTTTTGTTCAATTATATATGTACTCCCTTAATATATACATTCGACATTAACCAACAATAACACAATTATATTTTTTCGGTTTCTGATATAATTGAAAAACTACTTATTTCATAAATTGGAACACTCTAATATTCAGAAAATCCAATAATTACACGCTAAAGCTGCTGTATGGACATTGGCTACATGTTAGCTCACGCTCCTATAAGAACCTTGTCCTTTCACGCAGAACGGGTCGTGACGCCTTTCTGGCTTTTAATTCACGAACCCTAGAATTTTCTCCTACTCAAAATCACTCGTTTCACCATGTTCATCTTCACCTAGATTTTCTCATCACTACCCCAAGATAAACCCCTCAATTTCCTCAGCCAAGATTCCCCTGCAAAACCCCAGGTCTGCTCACGATCTCCCAAGTTTTTCTAATCGACTCCAATTTTTGTGGAAGCTCGGCAAACTTTTGGCATTTTTGTCATTGTTAAGCTGATAAAAGGTTGGTTACATTTATGGTGGGTATGGGAAGAGTTTACCACGGAGATACGTCTAATCCTGTAACATCGGCGTCATCATCCACGTCGGCCCAGGTGACGACATCGACGTCGATCACGGAGACTGTGAATGGAACACACGATTTTAAGATTACGGGGTATTCGCTGTCTAAGGGGATGGGGATCGGTAAGTATGTGGCTTCTGATACGTTTATGGTAGGGGGTTTCTCTTGGGCAATATATTTCTATCCGGATGGAAAGAGTATGGAAGACAATGCTACGTATGTGTCCTTGTTCATTGCCTTGGCCAGCGAGGGTACGGATGTAAGGGCGCTTTTTGAATTGACACTTAGAGATCAAAGCGGGAAAGAGAGGCATAAGGTTCATAGCCATTTCGGGAGGGCATTAGAGAGTGGGCCTTATTCTCTTAAATACCGAGGAAGCATGTGGTTAGTCGTATTTCTTTGCAACCGGTTAAATTCTCATGTGTTATCTTTGTTTTTTATTTTTCATACTGCATATTGATTGTCTTTATGATGCATATCTGATCTTCCATTGGGTCGAAATTTTAGGGACTTCAGAGTTAGTTCACCTTCATCCCATTTTTTATGTGTAAATGTGGTAGTTATTTCTTTCTGTAATCCTCAATATTCTTTGACACGTGTAGGTCTTAGTGGATTATACATGAATCCAGTTTGCCATGATCAATCCTTTAAGAGCAATGTGGTAGGTTTCGTTCCTGCCATACAGTTGAGCATGTTCTAGGAGAACTTCTTTCTTGGTCAACTAGACGATGCTGTAATTTTCGACGAGGATTTTATCGTGGTAGTATGTATATGGGTGGTTTTGCACCTGTTTCTGGTTTCCACAATGATTATTACGGATTGCTTCTGCTCAACTTTTGATGTACAGGGGAAGAGGCTGGTCTTGTTTCTAACTTGAAGGAGTTTCAGTTTCAGCCTTTTTCTTAGATACTTTCTAGGTCCTTATTTTGAAGGATATGTGTTTGAGGAAATGCTCAGTTGTCTACTTTGGATCTCGCAATGGGGATCTCTTTGCCAAATAAATTATACCAAGATTTCACTAGAACAACTAGATCTGTATTTCATATACGCCCAAGGTCCGTGGTCATTTTATTCTCACCCTGAATATCTGACTGGGATTATAATCAGACCAAGGTTTTTTAATATTTCCCCCTAGCATCTAGTGGATTTATCCTCTTACCTGATCTTCAAATATTAATAGGAATGGACTATGTCCACGTCAGGAGTTTCACCAAATTCATTACCGTCCTTAAACAATTCATTTTTTGCATGCTGCTGATGAACCTTCACAGATTCTAAGTTGGAGTCTAGATCCATTCTGTACATGAAACTCGCAAAGTCGGTTGAGCAAAACTAACATCCCAGCCCATTTTGTACTCACCCTGTATATCTGACAAGGATCAAAGTGAAACTCAAGTCTTTCATTTTATCTTCCCTGGTGTTAATCTCTGATTTTGTCTACATACCTGATTCTCAAATTTAGTTCAGAATGAAGGATTGTGTCCACATCTATGGCGGCGGCCAAATTCATTACTACTTGATTACTATGTCTTAAGATTCCTTTGGATAAGTATAAAGGAGAACCATTGGGGTAGAGTCCTTATATGCGTCATAGGAGCTGAGTTTGCTAGAAACTTTTACAAAGAACTGTGTGGTCAGGATTAGCTGCTACATTTTACTATTTATGGTTTGAAAGAAACTGGAAGTTTCCGCAGCAGTGATAGCAAACATCGTCGCTTCTTTGAACAAGGAGGTTTAACAAGCATGAGGCTGGGTGGGGTTATTGAGAAGGGTGCACATGTGTAATGCCAGTTGGGGTTATTTGTCAGTTGCCATATTGACCAGCATGTCCTTTAGATTGTACTTCTGTGTATTTTAATGACTTGGCACGTGGGATTTGATTCTGTTCACAAGCCCTGGGGAAAAAATAACTCTCAAACAAGCCATCTGTTTTCTCATGGGCGATGAGCCTTTGAAGATTCTCTTTTGGAGTCTAGATCAAAGAATCCCGATGAATATTTAAAATCCTGCAGCCTCTTTCTCACCTTGCAATCTAGTTATTCCTTACAAACTGATTACTGCGTTTACCTCCAAAGGTAGTGATGACGATCTAAACCTTACATCTTTTTTGTGCCATTAAAGAGTATAGGAAGGGGAGAGTGGAAATGCTAGAGTGGTGTTGTTAAGTATAAGTGCCAATGAATAGGAGGTAGAAAGTTGGTAGCTTTGGATTTAGAGGGTAGCTCAGAGGTATAGAGGGGAAGAGAGTTGGATGAGATAAAAGGATGTTAGGAAAAGAACAATTTTGGGCATTCCCTTCTAAGTTTTTGCTAAATTTATTTTTTTTCTATCAACAACCAATTTTATGCACAATGGTCCATATATATATATATATATCTCTGTGTGTGTGTGCGCGTGTGCGTGCGTGCGTGCGCGCGCGCGTCTATATATAATATGTTTATATACGGAACTTGTTTTAGGTAGCTGTCCAAATGGCAGCTAACTGTGTGAAATCAAGTCGATTGGAACGGTGCTTTTTCGTCTCTTGGTTCATTATTGATTGGCTGTTTTTGCCTTCTTGTATGTGATTTGTTGCCGACGGTTTAAAATCCTGTCCATTGTTTTGTTGCCTTGCCGCTTACCCTTTTTAAGTGCATATATTTTTAGTTAGTCATTGAATATATAAAATTTGTGATAGTAGGTGCTTCCAAATAATAGATTTTAGCCTGCTTCTCCTCCTTTTCCCACCCGCTTTTTTCCTTTTTCCACCCTCTTTTGTTCACAAGGTTTAGCGTAATCTGTTCACATATATCTTCATTTCGACCTTCTGCTAGCTGAAATCGTTTACTCGTTGGGATTTATGATTTCTATTTATGGTTTAGAGTAAAACCAGTTAATCGTTTTATCTGCAGGGGATACAAGCGTTTCTTCAAAAGGGCTTTGTTGGAGAACTCTGACTATCTCAAGGACGATACCCTTCATGTTCATTGCTGTGTCGGTGTAGTTAAAACACGCACAGAAGGACCAAAAATCTACTCCATATCGATTCCTCCGTCTGACATTGGTAAACAATTTGGTCAGCTATTAGAAAGTGGAAAGGCAACTGATGTAGATTTTGAAGTAAATGGGGAAAATTTCCGCGCCCACAAAATGGTACTTGCTGCTCGCTCACCTGTATTTAGAGCGCAGCTTTTTGGTCCTATGAAAGATCAGAACACACGGCGTATAATCGTTACTGATATGGAGGCTCCTGTTTTCAAGGCATGGAGTGTTCTTTGTCTTCATTATTCTTTTTGTTTTGTTTCTTTTTCCTACTCTTTTTTTGGGTTGAGAATAGCGGAACAAATAATATCTTCTAAAACTGGAGTATCTCTAGTTTGTCAAGAAATTTTATTTGTTTATTTCATTTATTTTAAGCTCGCATTGCATTTTTCATCCAGGCAGGATGTCTTTTTTTGTTTTTTTTTAAGTTTGAACATTTTGTTTATGTGTCGGTTAATAACTTAGTTTCTTGGGCTTGATTTTAGTTTAGAAGCATTCAAAAAAAGGAATGATATCAACTCCATAAAATTTTTACCGGATAATTTAGACTGGTTTGAATGCTTTTACGTGAGTTCTATTGCGGAGGATAGCCTTTTTCTTTCTCCACTTTTAGAATTGGTGCCAAAGGGATTACTAAGTGTCCTGCATATTACCACTTCATTTGCTATGTCCCTTTAGGCTTCAAATTCACATTGGAAAAATCTAATGATATGAAATCCTAAAAGGAGAGGGAGAAAGGGGGGAGGGGAAAAAGATTGGGTTTGTGCAGTCGGGTTCAAAGGTCAAAGCAAATTATTTCATTTTCCAAAGTTCTCTGTAATCTCATGCTTGTTTGACGTGCCTCTTTGGTGAAGATGTATCACATCTACTAAATTGTTATACGTTGGGTAACTGACAGGATATCTCCACTATCCGTTTTGTCTAGTATTTTTATTTATTGTTATGGAGAGAGGTCAGTGTGACAGTATGTCAAAGTTCATAAACTTGATGTCAAATGTCTGAGAGATACATTATCCTGCAGTGGTGTTGTGCTTTTGTTTATGGTTTTGATTTTCCGGAGGGTTCTTTTTGTGGGTGGTGGTAGTTTGGAACCATGATCTGTGATGTTCTAATACTGTCAAATGATTTGTGTGCAGGCTCTTCTCCATTTCATATACTGGGATACACTGCCTGATTTAGAAGAATTCACCGGTTTAAGCTCAAAGGGGGCTTCCACTTTGATGGCTCAACATCTTCTTGCAGCAGCAGATTGTTATGGACTGGATAGGCTCAAGGTGATATGTGAGGCAAACCTCTGCAATGAGATCGCGATTAATACTGTTGCAACTACACTAGCCTTGGCAGAGCAGCACAATTGCTTTCAGCTGAAATATGCGTGTCTGAAATTCATAGCCATGCCGGAGAATCTTAAGGGTTTGACTCTCACTCTGAATTTTTTTTTTTGTATTTTTTCTACATTCAGGCATTTATATATGGTATTTGAGTTGTTGATATTTTTTGTTGATTTGTTAAAGCAAACTTGCCGACTTCATTTATTAAGTATTGGTGGCAATCTTCTTGAGCAGTCTTCATAATAGTGATAATCATTGACAAGAGCTTTCCTGTTTTGTGCCTTAAGGTTGTTCTTTAGTCATTTTGTACTTAAAGAATTTAGTCTGTTTCTGAACAAAACGTGGGAGGAAAACTGTGCACTCTATGTAGAGAGAGCATATAAGCAGTCTTGGCCTTGGCCTTGGCCTTGGCATACACTGTCTGCGTCAGAGGGTCTAGATCTTTTTTTCTTGTAAGGCTCATTATTTAGCACCATGGACCCGTGTATAATGACAGTTTTGTCACCAGTCAAGACATTGACCTCTATATGTTCTGATTTTGTTGCCTGCCAGCTGTTGACCTCGGCCTACAAATAGAGAATTAATTATGCAGTGCTTTTTAGTAATTTTGTTCATTTGTTCACTTTATAATTTGAATCACTAGGCTCGTGCATCTCTCATTTCCCTGTGTATTTTCTTTTACAGCTGTGATGCAGACTGATGGGTTCGAATACTTGAAGGAAAGCTGTCCTCACCTGCTCTCGGAATTGCTGGAGTACGTGGCTAGGATAGCTGAGCATGCTGCCACTTTCTTCAGCTTGGAAATGGAGGAATGCGTGTTGGATGGAAGCGATGGCCATGGTCGGCGTGTGAAGCAGAGGTTGTAGGGTACTTGCAATCATCTAGGGTAGATTGGATTTGTTACAATAATCTTTTCAAGTTAAGGTTATTTCTGCCCTCCAATTTGTACTTTGGTACTTGACAATGATGTATATTTAGTGGGTTTTTTCCCCAACACACTTTTATCTGATCTTTGTACTGTAGCTTCTCTTGATTAACATTTTTGAGAGTTTTGGGACTGTTGAGCATGGTGTGTGTGGTTCTTCTGATATGTGCTGTGAAAACAATTGGCCATCTATTCATAACATATTACTGATGATGCTTTCTTTCCCACCGCTTGGTTAGCCTCTTTCTGGTATGGTTTGTTATGATATTCAAACTCCAATGGACATTTTACATATCGAACCAATGTAGCAGAGACGTGCCCAGGAAAAAATATAAAAGCTGGGCAATTGTTGCTTTCTCTGGCACATTTTTACTGTTCCAATGACGTTGTGAAATGTTGTGCTATGATCTAATTATATTAATTTTAGATCTGTTGAGGTATTGTTTACAAGTGTCCTATCCTATTTTAAAGAGATCTGTTTTTTTTAGCCGAATGACTGTTCTATGACACAAGTATGCATGCCATTCGGATGGTACGCAAAAGAGTAGAGGAGATTCTTTTACATTCTTTTGATATATCTACTTCCAGAATGATTGTGTATTCTAAACCTCTTTGTAAGCCTCCTTTATCATAGTTTCTTCGACTATTTCACAGTCGGATACATTTTTGTAAAGTCGCCATTTTGGCTTATCTATGAAATTTAAATTAAAAAAAAAAACCTCTTAAAGGTCGCTTGGGAATGACTGTGATACAATGTGGATTAACTTACTCCATTACTGTTGCTCAAAGGGAAATCATTTTTTTTGGGGAGGGGGGGGGGGGGTACTTACTGTACCAATAACGATTTAAATCTTGTAAAATAAAGATTTATATCTTCCCAAAAAAAAGATATTAAACATTTAAATCTTTATTACTATAGTAGGCAACTGAAATAAACCTTTTTTTAATGCAGACATAAACGTTAAGGTGATGATATTTATATAAAAAAGATAATAATAAATACATACTTTTATCTTTAGAATGTAAGAATAAAATGTATATGTCCTTCTGTTTTAAGAGATCTACCAGAATACAAATAGGAAACTGTTGGGTCAAGTTCTTACAGTAACAGTATACTTGATCCTAGAGAAGTTGTAAAAGTATTAGGGTCCTATGTTATTTCCCCACATGCCAAAAGATTCTCCAGAAAATGCTTCTTTAACTCCAATGCAGACCTTTATTCCAAGAAACCCAGATCACAGAGGCGATTAGGGGAACCATTTCACTTCACAACTCCGTTTACCTCTTAAATTAAAGCATCAGATCAATTACGAACGAAACCAAATTGCATAAGGAGTCAAAATTGACAAAATAATCAAGGGAGTGAACTGTGGAGGTTATAGACAGACGTACTCCAAAAGTGTAGAGAAAAATTTAAGCTTAATACGTGGGTTTACATTGGGTTACATGTACATATAGAGTCAAATATCTCACTAGAATCAAACTCTAGGCGAGAGATTTTGGAAGAACTTAACATGCTAAATAGATGTTCACGTTTTTCATTTCGTAAACTTATTATTATGGGTTTTTCTTCTCCGAAACATGCTCTAATCTTATTCAAAGGCTAAAGAAATGAAAAAACCTGGGAGAATGTATACGATAGGAAATTTGTAGATTGTGTAAGCATGATCTTTTAGGGCGTCTTATTTAAATGGATGTAACTCGACTTGGAAGAATATTTAAAATGTACCAGAAACGTTTTTTTATGTTTTAAGAATATAGTGTAGTTTCTTTGAGTATATTAAGGAGGACTCCTACAGTACTTCTCTAGAGGCTGACAACCGGATTTCTAAAAGGGGAAAAAGAAAGATGGTCATATCTTCATAGAAATGGATGCTACTACCCGTAATTTTTCCGGTCATCGCTAGGTTTTGAGTTAGGATTCACTCACCGCAAACCCCTCATCCACGCGTCACCTTCACCTAGTCTCACCACCCACCCCTGCTGCCACGTATCGTCTCACCACCCATCCTTTGCTGTACGCATAGAGTGAGCGGAATGAAGAACATGAGATCCCATCCCCTAGGTTTTACCTAATCATGGCCGTTGTGAACATGCCTAGTTAGTTTAGAAACCTGGCTAAGTATTTCCTATCAATTTATTAAACGATAACTTGTGCACTACGTTCTAAATGAACTTACTCTATTTGTTCAAAAAAAAAACATTTCTAATTTAACATTTTACTTTTACGTGTTTTCGGACTACACTGAAAACCTATATTTCCGGTTTTGTAAAAATTATAATTTTAATTTAAAAACACCTAATATCAATAATCATATTTCAGCGAGCAATTTTGCTATGTAACGTCAGATAACACAAATTGAAAGGAAAGCAATACCAAGAGACTAATATATAAGCAATTTCTTCCTTACGAAGTTGTACAAAGCACTCCCTTTTGTACACAGATAAACACATGTTTTAACCATGCACAAATTGTGAGGAAGACAATAGTGGATCAGTCAAGAAACTTCATTGAAAAGTGCAAGGTAAGGCCAACTTCCATCCTCCTCTCACTTACTAGTTCCAAGTTCAAACATCAAAAAAAACCCATCCCTCATCTGAAAGCATTTTCTGATCGTCAATGGCTGTCTTCACGTCCTCAACAGTATGCACCGAAAGATTCATCATCCCAGCTTCCTCAGACGAATCAGCAGGCTCAGCCACCTTCTCCACCAGTTCGTTTGTCAGACTCCTCACTGTAGAGCTAGAAGAAGCTAAAACAGGGCTAGTCTGCCTAGAATAAGCCGATTTACTTAGTGGAAGGTGCTCGTCAAACTGTTTCTTTAACGTCATTACATCCTGGCATATGACAGATATCTCTCCCCTGCCAGAAAAAAGGATCAGGTAAAAACATTTAATTTACCAAACTTGCATAAGGTCACCAGGAAATAGGTTATTCCCTTAGAAGTATATGTCAACTAAGAAATATCCATACAGGAGGATCCCCCCAGTGAGGAACATTATACAGGAAAAATAAAAAGCCAAGGAGCAGCACCTTAAGATTAAAAAGCACATGGACATTGATATTACCAACTTTGAAATCCAAGAAACCACCTCTACCAATATTTATATCATAAAATTAATTAGGAAAAGAACTGTCACTTGGCTGTTAGGTTGCAGATTTCAGAGCTGCTTGGTACAGGACGGGCTGCAATTGCCTGCTCCCTTTGTTCAAGAAGAACCAGAGAAATCATGGTCAGAGATGCAAGGCAGTAAATGCAGTATCCGACTAGTCTTTAACTAATATAGAGCTTTAAGCGAACAAATGGAGAAGTCTTGAGGAAGTGCAGAATCATTTTGGACGTTGAGTTTTCTTCTTTTTTTCCCGTTAACGGTTCTACTATTTTGTTTTAACAAAATTTCAACTGCAATTGCCTCCATGTCATGTAGACTATTCTATAGCACATCATAGCAGTTTGAAGACATTGCCAATTTCGGTGAAGCATGGTTACACAAAGCTATTTGTAAAAACTGAAAAGCTCTCAACCAGCATAATGTTCTTGATGATATCATGATGCCCTCAAGGAAAGTGGAGGGCAGACACCAATTAGAAAAACATCATGAGCATGTTAAAATTTCATATATGAGCCAAAATGACAACTTTACAAAAGATTGCTGTAAGATTGTTGTCGGAGAAGGACACTAGCAAGCCAAGCTTGCTCAAAATACCAATGGCACTACTTATACCAATCAACAATCCATAAACTAGTGCTTAGCCTAGTCACTTGCCAATTCCAACAGCCAGTGCAGAAACCAGAGCAACATCGTTTACCAAAAGGCAAAAACAATAAAGGGTCTCAATATCATAGAAGATCAAAGAAGAATGTAAAGTAGCTTTCTGGTAGTAAAGAAAGACCACTGTATTTGCGCAAGTAACGAGACAATCCCCAATAAACTAATCTAGAAAAGTAGAAATAGCCTAGACCAAATGTCCCCAGAAGCAGCAGGGAGGCAAGGCTAATACAAAATAAAACGCAGGACCAACAGTAAGCAATGAACTTGGAAGTGACATGGGCATGCGCCTCAACCAGCTGGTAGGTGAAGACAAAATGAAGACACTATCCACAAATTTAATAATCCAAGAAATTTCGAAGACTTACTGCAACACATCAACAGCGTGGCCGCGTTCCACAAGAAACTCTTGTAACTGCATTAGCCATAAAAACGATCAGATATGCAACACAAGTCCTTATACCCCAAATAACAAGAATCAGACCATAAGTACCTTTGCATTCTCTTCTGCCTGCTGTTTCAGATATTTTGCCTCTTTCACTACCCCCTCCATTAATAATTCTTGGTCAGCAAGTGCCTTCCGTGCACTCTCTTCCTTATCACGCTTCTCCTTCTCAGCAGCTTCTATCTCTTTCTTAGCTGTAGCTGATCGTGCTTCTAGACTCTGACGCATCTGTGCAAGAAGTTCAAAAATTATAAGAATTTTTTTTAAAAAAAAAAAAGTGCTACGAAATATAACTTCCTACTAAAGTATCCAAAAATTAATAAACTCAACATTGAATACTGGCTGAACCATATGCCAAAGGGTTTCATGAAAATAACAGCAGAACACGGTAAAATAGAACGCATGTACCTGAAAACTAATATTGAATCCTACCCAGAACAAAATTCTATAAGCAACAAATAGGATCAACAAAAAAAGAAAAAGTTATATACTCAAGATGTGCTTTCAATTACGGAAAACAAACCAGTAGTCATCTCAGTAGCTGGAGTGCTGAGAGTTGCTGATATTATAGAAATGACGTGGAAAAGATTTTATTCCGAAGGAGCCAAATAGGCAAATTAAGGGACATTCCACAAGGTATCTATAAACAATAATGGACACAATAATTTCCACAAAAAAGAAAAGGAAAAATTTGCCAATTTCAGATCAAACCAAGAAAAGAAACAATAAAGAAAGCACATATCACATAACCAAGCAATCAAATCGGAACCAATGTCTTCAGGCAAGATATAAACCCTTCAAAAGTTCATTGAGTAGGAAAACATCCAAAATTTCTGGAATTGGTCACCTTATAAGATTACAGATATTGGTCTATTTATACACTAATTAATTCAATAACTGCATGAGTGCGGAGATTAAATTAATTAAAGATGAAAACTACGCAGAGTCATGTAAAGATCTGTCTTCTCGAAGGATATGCTCATCAAGATTAATCACAGACTGACCAACAACGCATTAAGCCAGGTGGCAAGGAGTTCCGTGACCTTCAAGCAAGCTCAGTTCAAGCCTTGCAAATGGAAGAGACAGCTTTGAGGACACCATGTCCTCTGTGAGGGAACTGAACCCAAATTGACACCAGGTTACTCATGGCTACTGGACAATGTAGTCTTTCAATTTCGCACTTACACTCACGCATAGAGACACAAACATGCACTCAAAAAGAAAAGCAATGGGTGCACAAGGGAACAAAGATTATGTGTAGATGCATAACAAACTCAAACAGATATCAATATCAAACAACCAGTTCAAACCAAGAGAGCCAATACAAGATCCCAAGCAATAAAATATGAGCCAACAAAAAGTAAAGGAGGAAAGTATCGGTTCAGAACCTCATTAAGAATCCCAATACTTCTATCCCTTTCATCTGACAAGCTGATGAGGCGAGACTGGAGTTCCTTCACTTCGGTAGCAAGGATAGCCTTCTCACCATGTACCTCTCCAGCATGCTTCATATTAAAATTCATCAAAACATATTAGCCAGCGAATAAAAGTTAGCAGGGACGAAGTACAAGATACCGCCAAATTAGGAACAAGTACACAACCATATCATTAGCTTCCTTCGCATGCTGCAGCATCTCTTTGAGGTCCTCCACTCTTTGTAATATGTCCAGTCCACCCTTAGCCGCTTCTTCCTTAGACAGTGAGGCCATACTCTCCTCAACTTCCACTTCCCTCATCAAACTGATGACTGACTGCAATGCAGTGAACAAGGTTTTCTGCAAAAGTTCAACAATAAAATATATTCATTTCGTCTGAGGTCCTCACCTTACTCCAGTGTGTACTTAGCTTCAAGCGCAGACGAAATGTTTCATATTCATAGAGGGCCCCAATGTTTTCAACCTCCCAGATGCTAATTAAGGAACAATAACCAGCTAAAAAGTAAAAGTAACTTGGGAACATTTAAAAAACCTACTTCACCAGTTGAACGAAAAGATGGTGCAAAACAAATTCATTCTGCTAGGCTCACCTTGTTGTTTCTTTCTAGGGCAATACTATCTTCAAGTACATCAGTGCAACAAATATGGGCAGATTTGCTGAGCCCCAAATTCAATGTGGATCCCTTCTCAGTTTCAACCAGTGCGTCGCTGAAATCAATCTCACTGGAAGCAGTTAGTTGGACATCTGGTTCCTTCACCAATTCAGTCTGGATTCTGTCAACAAGATCTACACTACACCTTTCAGAGGAACCACATGCAAACGACTCATGATTTGATTGACCAATTTTCCTCTCTAATTTTTCCACCTCTGACTCTTGTCCATCTGAGCAAATGCCTGATTGATTATCCTCTACAAGATCTGAATGAAGACTACCTGTATTCCTCCTTTCCAAAAAGCTCAAGACGATTTCATGATCTTCAGCTATACCTAACTCAACGTACTTTTCTTTTGAATTATCAAATATTGGTTTTTCTTCGCATTCAGATCCCTGTATGTTCTCATGGTCATGATGCGTTTCACAATCATATATTGGTGAAGAAAGAGGAAGATGAGAATTACAAGCATATACTTTGCTTTGATCACATTTCGTTATTGACAAGTTATCAGTTCTGCTTTCTCCACACGTTTTATGGTTTCCACCATTTGCATCATGGGGTAGTTGATCATGATCGGTTTCTGCATCAAAGAATTGACCATGTTGCTCCTCGTCTGAGGATGTTATATTCTCAACAAAGGCATTTTGCTGCCCATAGGTTCCATCAGAGCCCATTTCAGAACCTTTTAATGATTGGACAGAAGTCCCTCTGGGTCTAGGTGAACAAGAAGATCTAGACCTGGCATCGAGGTGGGGTATAACCTTTGTCAGAACCACCTCAACAGCTGCATCAGCATCATTACAATTCTCGAGGGCAACGGCTCTTAAAGCTCGAGAGTCAATCTGTCCAAAAAGAATATCTCTTTATAAGCAAAAACCAAGAGATAAAACAATAGCATGAGAAAAGGAAAAGACACTATTACAGTCATTGAGAAAGGAACAGTTGAAGACAAGTGAAGAAACATATATAAGCGTGTTTGTATATCTTTGTATGTGTATGTGTATGTATATACATAAAATTTAATCTAGATAACATTAAACCATCATTAAATAATGAAAATCAAAACATCTTTTTTTTTTTGGGTGAAATGGTCTACTGCCTTGCCTTGTCTCTTCAATGTGTGGATATCTTTTTCCCCCAATTAATTTTCGAAGACATTTAGGAGACTGTACATAAGCTTGGGCTTAGTTATAGAAAATACAATTTTCATAACTAAGTTATAACTATTCTAAACACATGCAAAAGTATATATATGTGATGGAAATCCAATTTAAATACTGATTGAAAATTCAGGAACACTTTAAAATAAATCGATAATTTACCTCCGGAAAAATCTCCTGCAAAGCCTTGTAAATCTTTTTGAATCCCATATCAGTCAAAAACAATTCTACAGAAGAAATCAAGGCGCAAGACGTATTAGCCAAATAAGCCGAAAACACAAGCAGTCAAAAAGACGCTGTAAAAGATACAATTTTAAAAGCGAAACACATCGTTAGACAGACTGTACATGTATTAAACGAAACTGAGCAGACCGAAGGGCATAATTCAAAAAATTCCAAAGAACAAAAATGATTTTCCACTGAGTCAAATAAATAATAAAGATTAAACCTTTTTTTAGTTTCAAACAGTAATCTTCTCCAAGAAAAACTCAAACAGGCCAAAATCAAGACTTCGCCAACGGAGAATTTCAATGTCATGACAAATTATCGATGAAAAAACCACCGGGTAAAACTAAGGAACCGATCGTCCGGTAACCAGAGAAAAAAAAATATGAAACTAGAAGCAAGAATAATAAAACCCTAAATTGATCGAGCGCTTTGTTGTCCAAACCTGCAAAGTGATGCTGTGATCCTGGAGTACAAAATCCAAATTCCTACCGAACTACTACATCACAGGATAATAAAAACCCTTGAATTACGATGAAGATTAAAAGACTTCAGGAATTTCGCTTACGACTAAGAAGTACAGGAGGAGGGCATTTGGAGAGTAGTAGCGCCAGGGTCTTTGATGAACTCCATCGTAATTTATATAAGGGATGGAGAGAGAAGATGATTGCTGTGGAGTAAGTAATTGGGTAATATGGTCACTTCTAAATTTGTGCATCTTTTCGACAAATTTCAGAATAAAATATGGTCACTTCTTAATCTGTGCATCTTTTCAAGAAATTTAAAAAAAAAAAATGTAATTTTAATGAGAAAAACTACACATACGACAAGATTGGGAAAAATTCTTCAACTAGTTTAGATGAAATTTAGAATATTGTCCTAGGTCTTAGGTGTCATTCTAAATTGTATCTTAGAAGCGTTTCTATAATTACGTCTTAGACAAAACCATCTTTTGACTTAATGTGTCATTCAATATAATGCCTTCAGCATCTAAGGAACAATTCTGAATTATGCCTTAAGTATTATGGTTTTTTAAAGGTTGTTACAAGTTCTATTTAATCCATTAATCAGACACTACCTGATCGCGGTGACAACGCATAAAAGAGTTATACGTAATTTGGTTTTACAATCTTCACACACTCAAAAAAGATGTATAAATCCATATTCTTTGTATTACAATATTTTTATAAAACGATGTAAATATAACTTTCGGACGTTGTAGTGAAACACATCTTGAATTTAAGACAACTTTATCAAAATAAAAACAAATAGGTATATAGTACAAGTGTTGTAAACAATACACATAAATGTAAACAACTAATGAACACCAATCAGATACATATATCATATAAAAAATAAAATAAATATTACAATAAATATGAACCAACAAATGATTGCCAATCAGGTATGTTAATATGTATATTCGTACCGCATGACCTCCTATTCAAGGGCATTGATATGTATGGTAGGTCTAGGTGGTAGAGGTGTCGGCATGGACAGTGACTATGACTTATATAGAGACGGCTCTGTCTCATCATCTTAAGGACGCGGTAGTGTCACACCTATCGACTCAAGTGATTTCAACATCTCCATATCATCTATGTGACAATACCTCGTACTTTGCGCATCTAGAAGATTATCTAAGTCATAACGAAACCTATAATTTTTTTTACAAATATTAACATCATCATGTGAATGAGAAAGCATTCAAACAATAATGTTACGATCCTTTCATCGAAATCCGATACAACCTCCTTGGGTGTAGCCTCCTCACCGAACGCATGTATCTCTTGTACAACTGGTGTACAGAAGTAGTCAACACCTGAAGGCCCTGCATATGTTTGTGTCGGAGGGTGAGTTAGGGTAAACTCATACTATGGCACATAGCTGCCTATGGTTCATTGTGTCACTACATCAACCTGCGGACGCTCTATGATATTTTTGAAACCTATAGACAAAAGACTATCAGTATGGATACACAGAGTAATGACATAATCTGACGTCTGAACGTCATGCAACACACACGCTAAGTGCGCTATTTTCAAAATTTAACATCAGCAACTAGTCACATTGCATATCTCAAATAACCCAATTTTATATATTAAAATAACAACAAACGTATAATGTGACATAGATATGTTGAAGAACTGTGAAATCCAACATCGTTAATGGACTGAACATGTCGTTGACCAAGTGCGCTGAGAGTGTGGTATCTGTACCAAAACATTTACAGTGAGTCACATGACATACGGCCCACGAATTGATCTCCTTATATTAGAATATCATAACATCTCATTAATTGACCAACGTACCGTTGGATCCGAGTCGCATAATCAATCTCCACAATCCATCTATTATGCTGATATAGCGAGATATATGTATCAACATAATCAGTCATTCCCTGTGCCAGGCTAAACTATATCATCACCTTGTCGGGTAAATGCAACTCAACTATCTTCTACAGTATGAGTGGCACTCGATCGCGATGAAAAATACAATCTCTCTTGAGAAATACATGGCATTGCCATAATGATGTCACTAGTGTAGGGTATCCATAAAAAATTACCTTCGACCATGCTTTCCATCTAATATCAAACTTCATTAAATGCGTGTCTCATGACATGTTTGAGCCGCACCAAGTCGCACGAGGAGTATCTGGAGTAACTTTAACGTCCGGTTGTATAGTACAACGCAGTACGAGAAGCATCTCTTATATCCAGTACTGAAGGAGATGTAACTGTCCGTTCAAAACGTGCGTATCACTATGAATGGTGGCATTATATAGGTTGTGGTATAGACACCTTTGCTCCATCCAACACGTGCATATCATTATAATTGTGCCTTAGAAATTGCGCCTTAGACAACTAAAGCGCAATTCAAAATTACAGTACAAGCGTCAATGACACAATTGAAAATTGTACATTAGTGGGCGGTTTTTAGACTCCAAAATGGTTTTGCAATTACGTCTTGAAAACGTTTCTAAAACACAAGTCAGAATGACGTCTTATGCGTTTTAAAGCATCGTTTAAAATAATGACTAAACTACTTTGATAATTTTCTGCAATCGTACAGTATTTTTTTGTAACTAATGCAGTTATGAGGCTCTGATTTAACGTAGTGAATGTAATTAACGGTCCGACTATTTATGTATTATATTAAAAATGGAAAAAGTATACCGATCCTACAAATATGAGCTCCGAGCTAGGAAAGATCATAAGCGAAAATTCCTTGATTAAAGGAGACGAACATGAGCTCTATTTTCTTCGTTTATAGCTCAAAAGATAACAATAACACGTTATTGAGTTACTGAGCCTAGAGTTTATAACTAATCTACTAAGTTATGAACTCTTTCTATAAGGATTCCTATGTTCACGAGCCATCATTGAAAAAACTTAAAAAAAGGTATTTGTTGAGTAAGAACGTGGACTTGAGAAATACTTTTTCCCAAACTTGTATTTACTGAATAATTTGACCCAAAAAATTTATAATCACTTGCCAATTAAACTCCTTTCATACATGTTCTCGAGAAAAGAAATAAGAAAAAGAATGATACTCATACGGGTTAAGATTCCCTCAGAGCAAATCCCTCACCCCACGCGTCACCGCGCGACACGTGACAGCAGGGGTGATTGATGAGACTAGATGAGGGCCACCCACATCTATCTTCACCACCCACCTCTGCTGCCACGTGTCGTGCGGTGACATATAGGGTGAGGGAAATAAAGGACAGGAGATCATATCCAGTTTCATACATGGGTTGAGAACACCAGCACTGTAGGGTTAGGATCCTCTCACTGCTTTCCTCTCATACTCCTCTCACCGCTCTCCTCTCATACTCATCTAGCCTCACCATTCACCCCTGCTGTCATGTGTCGCGTGGTGACAAATGGAATGAGGAAAAAGTGGAGCACAAGATGACATCCCATCACTCTGACGTTGTAATCTAACCCTAAAAATTGCTGACCGCAGCTTGAACCAGAAGTACTAATCAAGCTCCATGACTGATATTGTTTTTCCTTCCCAAAGTCTTCATTCATCATGCTCTTCCGCTACTTCACTGCTCCAACCTTTGGAGCAAACTCCAAGGTTATATATCGCATCGCATTCACAGCTTCAATCTCAAGCCTCAAAGTTATGTGGCGCAAGGACCCCAAGCTAGACCAGGCGATCGAGAACGATAAGCAATGGAGACTCTGCGCTAGAGTAGTTAAAGAGGTATTAAATGAACCAGGTCAAGTGATTCCGCTTCGATACTTGGAGAAACGACGCGAGAGGCTCAGATTAAATATCAAAATTGTTACTTTCCTTGATCGATATCCGGGTTTATTTGACATTTATCAGGATCGCATCAGACCCAAGTCCGATCCCGTTCCTTTCCTCAGAGCCAGCGACAGGCTCAGGGATTTTCTGGGCGAGGAAGAGAAAATCTTTATGAAAAATGAGCCGTTAATTGTGTCTAAATTATGCAAATTGTTGATGATGTCGAAACACAGGGTTATTGCTGCCTATAAGTTAGAGGAGGTGAAGAGGGAATTTGGGTTTCCCAATGGATTTTTGGTTGAGTTAGTGCCCAAATATCCGGAGTATTTCAGATTAGTTGGAGCTCCGGGGGAAGGGCAATCTTTTCTTGAATTGGTATCGTGGAATGAGGATTATGCGAGATCAGTGATTGAGCGAAGGGCTGAAGAAGAAGCTAGGTTAACTGGGATAAAGACTAGGCCATCATTCAATTGGAAATTGCCTTCTGGTTTTATGATTAAGAAGGAAATGAGAGAATGGGTCAGGGACTGGTTAGAGCTTCCATATATATCGCCGTATGAGGATGTGTCCAATTTAGAGCAATCATCAAGGGAGATGGAGAAAAGGAATGTCGGTGTTTTTCATGAATTGCTTTCGCTTTCCATCTATAAGAGAATCCCTGTGCCAATTTTGGGGAAATTTTGTAAAGACTACAGGTTCTCTAATGCATTTGCAAGTTTGTTTACCAGACATTCAGGGCTTTTTTACATGTCTTTAAAAGGTGGGATTGAAACTGCAATGCTAAGAGAATCCTATGAGGGACAGGATTTGATTGATAGAGACCCTCTCCTTGAGATCAAAGATAAGTTTGTTGAGCTTCTGGCTGAGGGACAGAGGCAGAGGGCTGAGCAGTTGAGAGTAGAAAAGGAAATGCTTATGAAGGACATGGAATTGATGGCTACAAGATAACTTTGGTTTCTTGAATTCAAATAGATGAGACGAGGGCTATCATTTTTTATAGTTTCATTCGGTCAAAAAGGGAGCCTTTATGTCACATATGATGCCTCAGGTCATGAGTTGAGTAGTGGAACAAAATACTTCAGAAATACTAAGAGCTCATACCCCAATTATCCAGTACGTAATCCCGCATAAGGATTTTTATTGCACCAAGAGTCCTATTTGATTAAGCACAGAGCATGCAGAATGAAATTCTTAATATAAGGGTCGTGTGATGTCACTTTCTAGAAAGGTACTTTGAACTCTTAGAACTGCTGTATATCACATAGTAGTTGTCATGGTATAAAGCCTTTGTAAAATGTAAAGGACCTGCCCTTAAGTATCTGATCAGTCATGTGTACTGCTTATCATCCCAGAGTGTGTTTGGAGTTCAATTTCAGTTAGCGATGCAATTCTGAACCTAGTGTTAAGCATATGTGAAGACTATCTCATTCAAAAATACATGATGATGTTGAGTTGTCTATAGTAGGCAATAAAGTGTTAAACATAAAAGTGTTGCCTTTTTACGGTTAATGTATTGAGGGGTCAGAGAGATGCCTCAAGGATTGGTAATGGGAGACTAATAATTTAACCTACGTGATAAGGTAGAAACCTCTTCATATTTTAACTTTGAGGTTTTAAGTATTTGGGTTTGAAATTCTGCAATCTTCAAGGTTATGTTCCTTATTAAAAATGTGATAAGAGGTTTCATGTTACTTGCATAATTCGTAAAACCATTTTAGTGGCGCAGTGTAGGAAAGCGTGATAACATCGACTGGAACCTTAACCTGCTAAGAGTTCCTTGCTGCTCATGCAAATAGAATGAAGAATTCTTTATCTATGGGATACGCTATCTACTGGCCTTGCTTGTTTTTTTAGTTTTCCTGAAAGAGCACCTAACTGCTAACCACATGACATGAAAAGTGCATGAGCTTGTTGTTGTATAAGTAAAACTGCTTGCTTACCACCCACTTGTCTCAATTTCTTCTTGTCCTCAGGGTCGTGAGAGCAGAAAGATGTGTAGATCCAACATCTTTAAATTGATAGTGTTATTTGCTGTTCTGGTTCAACAACTCCAGACAAAGGGCCAATGGATACCGAGGCCCCCCATCACTCCACAGCCTCTTTGTGGTTCCCAGTTTGTACTGGCCAGTCATGCCTGTTCATTGCTGCCATATTTCCCTAGTTCTCCACCTTCTCCGTCTGAACCACCCTCTCCTCCCTCACCAGATGAACCAGATGATGAACACCATAGGCGGCATGGGCACAGGCACAGGAGGCACCGTCACCATGCAGGATCCCCAATAGAGCAGGATTGTTGCAAATGGCTGCGTGAAATTGACAGCGAGTGTGTCTGTGAACTTCTGGTGCGCTTACCGGTTTTCCTGTCGAGGCCTGCCCACCTATACACAGTAACAGTGGGCGAAGCATGTAATATCACGTATCATTGTGGATCGCGCATCATACACTAAACCTGGAACTTTAATCGGGTTTGCAGCAACTACCTGCCCAACCATGCTTTGATATTGCAAGTTAAATTTCTAGAGCATATGATAGTGGGTTTTCCATATAGATGCAGGAATGGTTTCAACTTGAAACATAATTTTCCTTTTTCTTGTATGTATGATTGCTTGCTTGCTAGGATAACTTCAATTTACGAATGTACGAACCAATAAAGTTCACCTACATTTCTATGTTTGGTTAAGGACGCGGAAATGATTTTGATCCCAAACAAATGAACAATCGTCCTTCTTCGCAGCTTCCTTCTGTACCTGCAAACGCAGCTTCCTTGTACCTGCAAATCTCATAGAACATGAAAAACAACAATCCCTCTATTCCTTGGAGGGGAATTATAGCTTATGGTGAAATAATGGATCGTATAGAATTTGCATTTTTCAATAAATTTGTTATGTTAAATGAGTAACTACTGCATTTTTCAATGTACGAGATAGTAAGAGAACATGTCAAATAAGAGGGTTGATTGTGTTTAATATGTGAGGAATGAATGTGTTTAAAACATGAGTATGTGCTTCGCATGTATGAAAAGAAACATGTTTTTACCTTAATAAACTTACATGAGACTTTTTTCCTCTCTCTCAATCAGTCGTCTACGATATGCGATTTCTGTTTAGGCATATGTTTGAACAGACCCATTGACTTCTGTTTTGTGTGCTTTCATGGGATGTCGTCTTCTTTTCATCTAGCTAGCTACAGCCATCAGTTAGAACACGGATGGTAAATTTCATCCAAGTTAGAGCCATAACTTATTATAATAGCAGTAACTATGAAAAGAAACTTACCTATTAATTATCTACGTTCTATTAAATAATCAGTAAGTATTAAAATATTTGGTAGTTATTTTTAAATTATATAAAGCGCTTTCTCTTTTAAGTTACAGGGGACAGCTAAGGCACAAGTTAGAGATACAAGAGTCAGAAATTCTCTTTGAGCTATTACTGAAATATGAATGAAGTAACCTACATGATGACTACACGTTATATTCAATCCAATTACTAGTATTACATTTCATGAAAACAAATCAAGAATCAATCAGGAAACCCAGCTGGGTAGAAGGACTTTTTGGTCATGACTTATTAAAGTTGGATCAATTATCTGGTTACCCAGATGATCCATCTTCTCAATCGCCAGCTATTTTCTTTTTCATAAATTACTTTTTAAAGTAAATGTTTAACAATACAACCCAAATCCAGACTTTTGATCGAAGTTTGGAGGATGACGCAACCGACAAATTATGTTTATCTCTAACGAGTTGCAGCGGTGGCGGTCACCGACGTAGGCGTCATCATCCCGGCACTATCCTTCTGCAAGAACTGACTAACAAACAATGAGCTGGGACCCACCACTATATCCTCCCAAAACTTATCAATGGCCGCTTCGCTGATGCGCTTTTGAAACACTTCTGTGGCATCAATCCTGTGTATTCTCCACCCCTTCACTCTTTTTAGAAGGTTGATCTTATCTCTTTGACGGCATGCCAATTTGAAGGTGTTGATCTTGATTTCATCCATGGCTTCCTCTAGTAATCTTGCTTTTGTTTTGTCATCTGGAATTGGTGAATTCTTGATCGGTCGAAGATAGCGATCCAGTTCCGGGACTCCGATTGATCTTCTGATCCCGTTAGTAATCGGAATGGGGTTTGTATCTTTTGTTACTTCGTCGACTAATCCTCTTTCTACCATCCGATCAACCCGGTCGGAGACGAATGATTTCAGCACCGGCATTAAAACGTACACCCACAGAAAGCAACATTGGTATCTGTTGGAGAAAAGAAGGAATTTTGGCAATTTTAATAATACAAAATCATAGACAAAAATCTTCCAACTCATAACGTAATTATACATGACATATTTTCATCGACAAAGTGCTTTTGCAAATAGTGGGATGAAGACAAGTCAATTTTTCGCCATATTAAATTTAAAACGAATTTCAATATAGTCAACAATCAATTATTAAACGTTATAACTAGTAAGCAATAACCTAGGAAAAACGTTAGTTAGCATAAAGTGATCACAAATTTTACAATGATCAATGACCAAGTATGATTAGTTGGTCATTGACCAATGAAATGTGTAAAAAATTTATGTGCCCCTTGTTTTGGCCAATCACCCCTTGCTTGCATGTCGATAAAACTTATTTATCATCATTTTATTGGGTCACTAGTTGATCAATGACCAACATAAAAATTCTGTAAAGTGATACCTTCAAACCCTCATCTTACAGATGGATAATTATACACACCACTAATTAGATCTTACATACCATCTTAGGATTTGTTGGAGTAGCTTTATCTTAGTTGGAGTAGTTTTATCATACTAAGAGACTGCTGGACTCCTCATTTGCTCATCCACTAATATATTATGACTGGAATGATGGGCCCCAAAGGCCATGTATGTGGAAGACCAACCTCATGATCACACAAGTAAAGATTGATAATGAGCCCCTAGGGGCATAGTCCAGTGGTAAGTGGCAAAGGTGATTGGGGCTAGAACTCCGACGTCCCGAGTTCGAGTCCGTGTGGAGACAATTCTTGTTGAAATATTACAAGGGTTGCCTCTGGGCTGGCTGAGTCTCGTGTGTCCTCTCCCTTTGCAGGGCTGCCGGTGGAGCACATCCCTCGATTTACATCCCACCTGGCTAAGGGGTCTCTGGTACAGGTGGAGGAGAACCCACCCCTCATCAAAGTAAAGATTGATAATGATGATTAAAGGTATTGAAATAGACCCATGAAAAGATGAATAACATGATAACATGATAGAAGCACACGATGAAGTAATACGATGACAGGGTATGAATGATTGTTGATGCATGATAGTATGTCATGATAAGAAAAGATGTAGGTCTTTTCATAAGACTTTATAACATTGGGTTAGGATATATGATCTTGTGCCTTATTAGTACATTGTCCGGGAATGCTAAGAAAAAGATGTGAATGAAGTTTAATTGATATATGGTGCATTTTCTTAGTGGCATGTTGGAACTCATCTCTTCTATTTATCATCTTTTTTAAGATGTTGGAGCACGATTAAGTTAACATGAAAGAAGAATATTGCTTTTGACCATTGCTGTTTATGACAACTAATAGAAATACGATGATATTTGAAATTATGTTAATTGTGGATTTTACTTGATGTATGAATGTCAGAGAGATTACCAGATGTAATTTTAAGATTCATATTAATGATAACAATTTTGTTTATGAATGGTTTAGTTTTCGCGTTTTGATGGTATTATATTGATGACTTCATAGGAACCGGATCTCCTCACTCTTCACACCCTCATTCTTTTGCTCATCGCTCGCCGCGTGGGGTGGTGAAGTTAGATGCGAATGACACTCATCTAGCCTCACCATCCTTTTTGCTGCCATGTGGCGGACGATGAGCAAAGAGATGAGCGTGTAAGGGTGAGGATATCCCATCTCGGGTTCATGACTCCCCGGTCTATGAATTTTGAGTCAAGGCTACGTATGTGTGTAGGAATAAATAATTTTCCTAAAGTCTAAGTGTTAATTCATTAACCGCCGGTCTGTATATCAGCTGCCATCTACATTTTAATGCCGGAACTTTCAACAATGGCCGGAAAGGCGGTTAAGTATTGCGTGGTAACCATTGTTGATCCAACACAATTACACTTTTTCCTTTTTCTTATGGACCAAGGAAGTTGTATATGGTGGCAACTGGCAGTAAAGTCACTCCATTCTACTTCTAAGTTGGTTGTATGTGGAATTGCAGGTCGATGCATTCACGGAATCGGCATTTAAGGGGAATCCGGCGGTGGTTTGTATGCTAGAGGACACGAAGTCTGATGAATGGCTTCAAGCTGTTGCATCCGAGTTTAATCTTTCTGAAACTTGTTACTTGACTCGGATCGTTGACTCCGACCCGGATATCAGATGCCCTAAATTTCGGCTTCGCTGGTTCACTCCCAAGGCTGAGGTCCATTAAATTATGTTTTGTATTTCTGTAGCTTGTTTTCATTTAGTGCAATTTGTTTATTTATGTTCATGATACGTTTGCTCCGAATCTAGTTGGGTGAAGAAAGGGATAATTGAAACTATATTTTCACTCTAAATCCTTCTTTAGACCGAAGCAAAAGGACAGTTAAATAAAATTTTAAGAAGGATAAATGTTATAGAAACACATTCATGCTGGTTAATATGGCTTTTTACTCGTGGTTTTTAATCATTGGCTTCGTATTACTGGTTTAAAGATTGGACTTCAACCATTTGCTAGCCTCAGGTGCTAATCTTCTAGGCAAATATTTTTAACAAATGATGGGACAGTACACTTCTGTTTTTCCGCAAGGATTGAAGCTTTCTAGATGAGAAAACTGGGTTGAGTGTGCCGCGCAAATGCACAATGATTTCACAGGACTTGTTAGGACAAATTGGGTCACTGCTGTGTCATCAGATTATAAAACTTTCTAGTTGCACTTGCTGCAGATGTTTTCTATGCCTATCCATGAAATGTATATGGCTTCAAATGAGTCCATTGTTTTGAGACCGTTGAATGGCTTCAAAGAGAAGCTTTTTCGAAGAGATAAGCCATAAGGTTCTTCAAAAATTAGTCTAGGCTCTTCAACTATTTCAGATCAATCACTTCCAAGCTTTCTTTCTATCTATCCTAGAAGCCATGACAACAAATGCCTGCTTTTTTTTATTTTTATTTTATAGATATACCCATAAGAGAATCCAAGACAATTAGGTAAAAGGTGGCTTACAATATGCACTTAATCTAGTGTCAACCTTTATCAAAAAGTGGTTTAGTAAAACCACAAGATCAACTACTATCTTATACTACTGCAACCGTTCTCTAATATTTTCCAACAAAATGTACAAGATTGCCTTGAGACAAAACAAAAGGTAGCACAAGACTACTGGTTCATGTAAAAAGACACTGTTTCCATGGATACAAGAGTGATCCGTGTTCATATAGTTGTGCACTTTCTTTCCAAGATCATTTGCGTATTGAATTTTCCATCTTTTGCCAGTGTCCTCTTTTGGATCTTCTGTTCCTTCTTTTTTCCCTGTTTTTCCAGTTCTGAGAATAAAAGTTCCAGTTCCGCGGAGGGGCAATTTTGATTGTGACGCTGTATTCCGTGACATTTTGAGGAGGTTTCTGCACATGAAAGACAAAAAGCAGTATCCATGGAAACAATAAACAAGATATATGCAAAAATATGAACCCAGCAGAAGGATCTAAGTTTCAAAAATACCCATTGGAAGACTTAGGTTTACTGCGGTTTCCCAGTTTCTTTGTGATTTTTTAATTTTGTTCCAGGAGAAAGCGCAAAATCTGATGTTTTGAAGGATTTCATTGATGATTGTTTGGCTGTTTTTTCTCTTTTTTTTTTGTGGAATCTTTGATTTCTTTCTTTCCAAATTGAGTAAACCGTAGTAGCGAGGCCTACGCATATTAAATATTTTTGGAACTTTGAGTGCCCATGGGTTGAGAGTATCCAATCCTGAATATACCCCCAAGAAAGTGTGAATGTACGGCAGTTGAATTTTGATATGATGGCAAACCATACTTTTCCTGAGTTTTGCCTGCTTTACTGTTTGACATGAGACAGATTACTGGTTTTACAAATGTGAGATTAATAATTATCTTTTACACACAAAACAAAGTCTTGTTCTTTTGGATGAGTTTTAAGGTAAAAGAAAAAGAAGGATATACATACCAATTCTGTTTTCCCCGACGAATCGGAATTCAGTAATGCCTAGATTACGTCTGCATGGTTTTCCTTTTCTTTTCTTCAAAGTGATTGGTTTACTGATGGAACCCATAGGGCCCAAGCTTAACACTCTAGTTTGCTTTACTTGCAGGTTGACCTTTGTGGTCATGCAACGCTAGCAGCTGCTCATGTTCTCTTTACATATTATGTGACAGATTCTGATAAAGTTGAGTTTCTGACACTGTCTGGAATATTGACAGCAAAGAAAATGCTGGAAGAGGGAAGTAAAAATGGAAATGCTCAAGCAAGCTTCTATATTGAACTAGACTTCCCTGTTGTTCCCATCACCGAATGCAACTTTGCTGAGACCTCGGCAGTCTCTAAAAGCTTGAATGACTCTTTTGTGGTCGAGATCCAAAAGACAACCACCAATGAGGACTTATTCGTAATACTTCTTTACCTGATATTTTTTTTTTGTTTGTTTTCTTGGCCAAATGGTTACAAATTCTTTTATTATTTATGAAAGAAGGGCATGGTTCACCTACTTGGAAAGCATGCTAGAGAACCATGGTTCAGAATGGCTGAAGTGAATGGAAGAGTTTTTTTCACATATAAATCTATTTTCTGCCGGAAAAGATATGGACTCATTCTTTGCAGGTTGTGCTGCCATCTGATAAGGATGTGGCTGAAGTGGAACCGCAATTTGATAAGATAAGGGAGTTTCCTGCTAGAGGAATGATTATTACTGGACCAGCTCCACCAGGATCGGAGTTTGACTTTTACAGCCGCTTCTTCTGTCCTAAGTTGGGGATTAATGAGGTAATATCTTGTTGCGATTTGAAGGGATGGTGGGGTTACGTCTAGATCAAATTTCTCATCCGCGTTTGACATTGTTCAATTATCTGGAGGCATGTGCTGACAAAGGGGAGTTTCTAAAATTATGTTTAACTGAATTCTTGATGAACCTCAGTTTAGGCGATGGCTAGTTTTTGAAAGTCTACTGTGAATTTGCACTTTTTTGTAATACATGACCTGTACATATACAAAGCTAAGCTGGAAATTACGTGCTTATGGCTTGCAGGATCCTGTATGTGGGAGTGCACATTGTGCATTGGCACCCTATTGGTCCAAAAAGCTGGGGAAATGCGACTTTGTTGCATATGTGGTAACTGTACTCTCTATTATGTGCATTACATGCTTCTAAGAGATGGCTAGTGGTGTGGCGAGTCTTGCTGATATTAACAGTGTATCAAATTGATTCCTTTAATGCAGGCATCACCCAGAAGTGGTGTGGTTAACATCCATTTGGATGAGCAAAGTGAAAGAGTATACCTTCGAGGCAAAGCAACTCTTGTGGCGGAGGGCTGTCTTTTAGTTTAAGTTGGTCTTTTCTAGTTCAGTAGACAAGAAACAAGTGATCAGGAATAGAATCAACCAACATGCAGCTTCTTGCACTCTATGATTCATTAGTCGGTAGCAATTATCTAATGGTCCGACGATCCGTGCATGTAACTGTTGTCTACAGCTGCAGTTCGTGAAGTTCTTTTTAGATATGTGATGCATTTGCTTAACAAGAATGAAGTTAGATCATCATTTTAAAGTGAGGAGGTCAAGTATGTACCTCGAATATAACTGCTTTTCTGGTAAGTTGTGCAAACTGTCTGAAGCTAATGGTTCTGGGAGTGAACCAGTACTCCTAATAGTACATATGTGCGTTTGTCTTTGTTTTTTCATTTTAATTTCTGGAGATCCATGGCTTGTATTTGGGTTAAACAGTTTTCGTCGTATGAGACAAAAGTTCAGTAATTAGTTTAAAAGTGAAAAAGATTTCATCTATTTAAAACCTACTCTCACTTCTGCCGATGGAAGTGAAAAATATTTCATCTATTCCATGGCGTGAACAGAGATACCTTACAAAGTCATCTATCGACAGGAACTAAACAAGAGAAACTGTTGCTTGAGTAGCGACTAGCGAATCACTTGTTGGCTCGGGAGGACAGAAATGATATTTAAAATAAGAACTAAACAAGAGAAACCGTCATCTCTTGTATTAATATTGATGTGTTTGATAACTGCTACCTCATCAATCATTGATGTCACATGCAATCACATGTATGTCTTGCTAGTTTGAGCATTAGATGTGTTTAATGTGTCATTTTTGCTGAATTATCTTTTCTATCTAGAATGTTCCATTTGCAATAGAGTTAAGGATGTATTTTTCCGACTTTGGAACATGGTGAAATAAAACAAAATGAATCACTAAATTGGCTGTGTTTCTTTACTGTAAAATAGCAGTCTATCGACACAACTTAATATGCATCATTCGAAAACAACCTATGTATATTTCCAACACATGAGTAAAATTGCATACAAATGACCGCCTTTATCCCGTTATAGACAGAGGCTTTTAAGGTAATGGTTGTTATAATCCCGTCCATCTAGAATTCATGAAAGCAACTAAGGACATCGAGGGGTCCTTATGACCACTTTTTGTTTAATTAAGATAGCTGATCATATTGCACAATGAATGGCTATTTGGATTTTCAAACATGCTTCATTTGCACATTTTGTCAGATTAGTTAAGTTAGACAAATAACGCAATACTCCAATGTTATTAAAGGTTTTTATTCTAATTACCGTTTGGCTGTTCCTGTGGTAGTGTTTGTCGTTCATGAAGTGCATGCCCATAAAAATCTCTCACTCTTTATAATTAACATATGTCCTCTTAGTAATTCTTTGGTTTGACGTACAATGGATTAATCACTTGGGCTATTCATCCTGGGAAAAAAAGAGAATCCAATCAATCGTTTGAGGAGTCATGTTTACTGTGGTGCATCACTGGATTGTACTCCCTCAATTTGGTCATTGTTCACTATGAATAGTTCACACTATGAGTGGTGACTCACTTTTGATCCAAAACTTAAAACTCTGAAAACCGTCGTATTAGTTGGATACTTCTACTGACATATACTTGTGACTGCTCCTGAATCCTAGGATCCTAAATCCACCACATGGTATACCAGATACCAAGTGAATGGGCATCCAATAAGACCAAGATCATGCAGATCACAGTCATCAACTGCCTCACGGAAAGGTCACATATGAGTATTATTGATGGGCAAGTTACCTCTTTTTCTGCTGAAGAAAGGACATCGTTGAAGTCATCCACTATCAGCCACAGCGTACCCCACATAGCATTGAGCCGACGTAAGAGCTCCCACGAATGTCTACGTTGATCATTATACGGGCTTCCATAGAATCCAATCAATGTCAAGTGTTCCCCTCTGAATCAATCACCGTCGCATTGATACGTCCAAGAGAATACGATCTCACTGTAACATCTCATCCTGGAGACCATAGCAAAGCAAGTCCTTCCACTAGTCTCTCAACACAGAAAGCTGAGGCAAATCCAGTGTCTATGCGAACTCTCTCTAAACATTGCTTGAGACACTTGATTCCAGAGAGGAAAACCAAGTGGGGCGTAACCCACGTCAACAAAAACAGCATTGCCCCATTGTCTTAGAGCCTTGTGCCTATTGGCGAGATATGGGGGTCGGATGTTATGAAAGCATACACATGTGTTAGAAACACACAGCATACACATGTGTTAGAAACACAAAAATCCACATAAGGTTACATAATGCAACGACAGTGACTGCACATGTTTTGGCCCAATCCCTGACAGTTTCAAATTAAGAGACTCATTGGTGCCGGCGGTGCTGCCTCGCAGCTTCCACCAGGCTTGTATTCTCCAATCCCTTATCCTTCTTCAATCCGTCTGTCTTATCATAAAAAACGAATGACCTTTTTCCCGTCTTTCCTCCATTAGTGATATCCGCCAGGGGTTGTTCGGGGGAGGAAGACTTCCCATTGATATTGGTGGAAAGCACTGTCCTTCGAATGATCCTCTTGCGCTGATTTCTTTCCTCCATTTTCCTGCATATCATTGAACTGATTAGTTGTATCAAAATCAAACACTTGGGGGTCAATGGCTTCCACCCGTATAGGAACATCTATTTCGATTCCTTTTTTATGCAGATTTGGATTCTCAAATACATGGATTACACCATCATCGATCATGTAATCATCAAATCCAGTTTCACTGTCACATTGAACCCTACTCTCCATGTTACAGAGGAGTTGATCATCATCTTCATCACGCATGGTTATGCTTTGCTTAGTCATAGATAAATAGGGGCCATAAGGTAGGGTTGTTGACTCTGCTTTAGTAATTTCTTTGGATCGAAGGGGCCACTTGCGCCAACAAGACATTGATCCAATGGTAATAATGAGGCCCTATCACTACAAGGTCATGGATTCAATTCCTGTCTGGTGCAATATTTCCTTATATAAAATAAGATTTTACAGAATATGGCATGATTCAGAACAAAGTTGTAATCTCACACATATCCACGAAGTATGGCGTGATAAAAAAAAAAGAGTCCACTTGTTTATGTGGCATGATCCAAAAAAGTTATAATTTTTATTTAAAACACCTATCACGGAGGGTGACATGAATAAAGGGCACATGCTGACAGTGTTGAAACCGATCACATTGAAAACACGTGTGAGGGAGACGTTCATATTGTTCTATATTTCTTTGTTTTTGGTATAGAAAATCATTCATTTTTCATTCAAACAGAATGTGCTAATAAAACAGGGACTGTTACATTTGGAACCCTAAAAGGACTTTCTAATCTTGGAAATGCATAAGACACACTTCATTAAGAATATTACACTATGACATTTGATAATTAGACCAAGATAAGGAAGAAATAAAATGTGAAAGAAACTACATTTTGACACATTTTTTTTATTTTTTTATTGACACACCTAATAAATGTTAAATAAACACTCTGTCAATTTGTGAACTTCAATTGAAGTCAGCGGACTGTCCAAAAGAAAAAAAGAAGAAGAATTAAAGCTACCGTCCAATCTACACACCAAAACACAACTTCGGGTTCAGATCTAAGGAGACTAAAGGTGAAGCAAAATAGAAAGTCCCTAATCACGTGTCGCCATGTGTACAAAAGAAGTTTTCTTTTCTTTTTTTTAAAAAAAAGTGCACGATCTCTTCTTTAAAAAACTGCTTTTGTACATGTGTCGACGTGTGATTAAAGATCTCAAATTTTGTCTCACCTTTAACCTCCTCAGATCTGAACCGCGACCTTTCGACCTAAAAGTTTTTATGAGTTTATAGGCATCTTGTTATCCTTCGCACGGACCTTCGCATACGGCACATTGTAACATATAATATATATTTTTATTTTATTTGATAATCATTCATTTCACCTGTCATTTTATACTCTTTATGTTCTAAAAATATCATCATAAATGATTATTTAACCTAATATAATTTACTAATTCTTGACGTACTGACGGCGATTAACAAAAAGACACGATTATATTAATGTAAATGGCAACCATTTCGGATCTTGTCTTAAATTTGATGTTACAACTTACAACTTTGGCTATAAATGGAATTGAGTGCATCTGCCACTTTATTATTTTCTATTTTCGTATATTGTTGGCGTTGGATTAAAATTACCCCAATCCAGCTCCCTAAAGAACTTTATCAAATATATAAAAGGAAATATGTATTTTAATAAACCATCATTTTACGGGTTGTATTATTAACAAATCCACAAAGTATCAAAATTTTGAGTTAAAGAAATCATGTCAATGTTAATTGAAGGAATAGTATGAAAATTTTGACTATTAATATATTACTATATTTAGAAAGCTATGACTATTCTTGTTTCATCTATCATGTTTAGTGACAAAGTTTTACATAAGCTGTAAATCTAACGCAACCCTCTTCCTTTACCCAGGCTTGGGACCATCAAATCAAAAACTCAACCATGAATGATAAAATAAGAAATAAACATATAAGGAGAAAGATTGAGATGACTCATGTAGATGAAAAGATGAGGGTGTCGATATTAAGATGGTATGAATATGTGCAAAGGCGTCCTGCAGATGCATCTGTTAGAAGGTGCAAGACAATGAATAAGATACATGTTAAACGTAGGAGAAGAATACCAAAGAAGACACATGAGAGACAATAAAGAAGAATATGACTTATATGACAATTAGGGAGCATATGATTACTGATCGAACACATTGGAGAAATTGATTCATTGAGCCGATGTCATATAGATGATATAGGATTTAAGTAAAAACTTTAGGTACTAAGGTCTTAATCACGGTTGAAATAGTATGATAATTTTGAAAGATGCATATTCTAAATACACATATTATGCATTAGACATTAGTAGACATGCAAGGAGGATATGTATGATTTAGACTACAACTTAAAAACAAAAACATTACAAAAAAAATAAAAATAAAAATAAACAAACAAAGAAAAACACAAAATAAATGATTAATATATATAGTCTATCCAAGCAAGGTGAAGGGTTTTTTCTATCCTTTTGTCCAATCGCTTCTCCTATTCCCCTACGTCAAATCTGGAGAGCTAATTTAGAATTTCCCCAACACAAAGATTGTTCCACCATTTCATATCATTGCCAAAATTGTATAACCGTACGTGGACTTGGAGGTTTCTCCTACAATTTACCCTACGCTTTCTAACTTAGATACCAAGCTCTTCCTTCTTCTTACCTTCAATACTCCAGATTATTCAATTCAACCAACAACTAATTACCTTATCTCCTGTTCTTCTTCTTTATTATTACGCACTTGCATTAAGCAAGTATTGGCATCTATACACGGCCGGCGCGACCTTTTCTTTTCTGTTTTCCTCTATTTATTTTTTTCCTTTTCTCAGGTGTATGATATATGTTCTGGATAGGAATGCAAGTTAGCCAATCTTAAATTGGAAAGGAGGGAAATTTCCCATAGAAACAATAGATTTTCTCTCAAAATCGTGCAAAAAAGGAGTCAAAAATGGCGGATACTTCAAGCAGCTACCTACAAAATTTGTTGCAGCAGGCGGTACAAGCAGTGCAATGGACTTACAGCATTTACTGGAAATTATGTTCGCTACAGAGGTAAGCTAAACAGCCAGAATATGTAGTATTAATTTTGTCGTGGATTGACTGCAAGTCTATATATATAAATATACCTTTATTTTGATAAGATCTTGATCTAACCATGCATAGTCTCCTATGTGATGACCAAACTGAAATTCTTTTGAAGTAAGAACCTTATAAGGATCTTATGAATTTCTTTATGTATGATTTTGCGATTTTTGCTACGTACAGAATTTTGGTATGGGGCGAGGGTTATTACAATGGAGCAATAAAGACTAGGAAAACGGTCCAGCCGACGGAAGTGAGCGCGGAGGAGGCGTCTCTTCAAAGAAGCCAGCAGCTCAGAGAGCTCTACGAGAACCTTTCCGCCGGCGAGTCAAAAGAGCAGAGTAGAAAACCTTCTGCCGCCTTGTCCCCGGAGGATTTGACGGAATCGGAGTGGTTCTACTTGATGTGCTTCTCTTACTATTTTCCTCCAGGTGTCGGGTAGGTTTTCCTTCAACTTAGATTATTTTCTCTCTTTCTTTGGTTTTACTTTCTCCAAAATTTTTTACTAATTAGGACTATTCTTCTAGATTTAACTTGTATTGTGTGAGAAACTTTTTAACATATGGTACTTAATTATGCTATGAAAACATAGATTATTGGATTTTGATATTTTATATGGAGCATATCGTTGTTTGGATACTATTGTTTTACCATACTAAACTGAATTGGTTATTCAATTTGCAGTATTTGAAAATTGAAACATAGATGTGATAAAAAGAATAATATTTAGTCGAAAAATTATTGCTATATAGATAATGTATACATCTTTGCTTTTGTAATAGAAAAGATGAGCAAAAGCATGTCTTTTACTAAAGATTTTGAAATTGAAAGTACATAACTTCCTTTGTTTGGTTTTTCACATTGCAATTTCTAAAATTTGCGAGTGAAAGCTCGGGCACCAGTTTGAAGGGAAGTAGTGCCCTATATCAAGAAGAAAATAGTTCAATCCCACAGTGTTGGTGGTTTCAGATCCTTCATTAGGAAAAAAAAAATTAAAATTTAGGGTTTATCTAAGATAATATCTAGATCATAGCTAAGTAAATATAAACATTTATAAAGAAAACACAGGGGCTAGTATTTTAAAGTGATACTAAAAAGTAAAAATTCTACTTTGTCACTATGACATATATATTCTCTCCACCTCCTGTTTTATAAGCATATCTTACTATTTATGTCTTAGAATATAAGTTTAATTATTTTAAATTGTAAGCTAAAGTGTACGATTATACTAACTTGTTCTAATTAAATGCATATTTTTAAACAAATAAGTACATATTCTTAAAACAAACAGGTCATTTAATTTACTATGGGTACATTTGGAGATAAGAAAAATACTCTCTTGTAAACAACTTTTATCAAAATCTGTTTCCCTTTTACAATAACTTATACTTGGGGGGGGGGGGGGGGTGAGAACAATGAAAGGTAGGCTTCATTTTGTGTGGGGTCGACAAATAATTATCATGGAACAGAAAATCAGAATCTTCATTAATGTTGAGCAGTGGGACAATTTCCCTTTACATAGACCACTTCATTAATTAATGTTTGTGGATCCCTTTGCATAGACCACTTCATTAAATAGATAAGGCACGGTGTCCCAAAGTCACGATATTTAGGTTGGAGAAAATGCTTTGGTTCCTCTTTCTGGAAATCTGTATGATGGAGGCTACGATATTGCAATGAGATGTCAAAGGGACGGACTACATGTTTGGTGGTGTAAGTTGAATTTGCAAAATGAACACTAAATGTGCCATAAAATAAGAAGGCAGGGTGGTGCATTGAACCATCCGTACGTTGCGAATAGGTGTTAACGAACTTTGCCTAGCCGAATACCAGGTTTTCGAATTTGGATTTGTTTATTTAAATAAACTATTTGGCTCGGTTTGTTTACTGTAGAGAACTTTAAATTTTGTTCGAGTTCGGCTCGATAACACTATAACTGCTTAAACGAGCTGAATAATTTGCGAATAGTTTGACTTGTTTAGTAAACGAACCTAATTAGTTGTTCAAATTCAATTCGTTTAAGTAAGATTAACGAATTGAGCATTATAAGAGACTACTTTTTAGCTAAAAAAACATGACCCTCGGGGTCTACAATAATACATTATTTTTTAGTTACGTCAAGGTTCCCTTCAAGAATAACTAAAGAAGCATCCCCCACCCCCCCCCCCCCCCCAAAAAAAAAAAAGGAAGCAGGAAAACATATATTTTAATGTAGATTTTTAATGAAACATTCATAATAATGTTCTTGTTGCAGCAACGTGGTTGAGGACATCATACTGCTCAACGTGGTTCTGAAAACTACTTTAGACGAGTTAAGACATGTTGCTAAATTTGCTCATTTAATTTCTTAATCTGATAAATACCCACACGTAGCTGTTAAGCTATATGAAGTGCATTGATCTCTCTAACCGTCTATGCCATTGGGTCCGGATTCCCTGACTCCCTTTTTCCTCACCTCTTTGTGACCACCCGACACGTGGCAGCAGGGGTTGGTGAGGCTGGGTGAGAGTGACTCCCATCCAGCCTCACCACCCTCCTTGACTGCCACGTGTCAGGGAGTCTTTTGTGACCGTCCCACATAAGGGGTGAGGAGATCCCATTCGATGCCCTTGAGTGACAGAGATGGCTCTTAAATTCTGCCAGCTCACTAGAAAATTTGGTGTGCCTAAAACCGGTTCAGATCAGATCTCTTTGTGACAGAGATCTGGTGTGCCACATGTACAAAAGCAATTTTTTTTTAAAAAAAGTGCAGCACCCTCTTCTTTAAAAAACTGCTTTTGTACACGTAGCGACACGTGATTGGAGTCCTCATATTTTGCCTCACTTTTAACCTACTCCCTGTCTAAAACTTGGATTATTAGATTTGCCATTGTCGCTGGAGTTAAAACTTTTTAGGAATTGTTACATTATAAAACAATTTATACAAGTAAAAGATAAACAAAACTTACTATGAAGGCGGATAATCAATGCAAGTAGGAAATTGGAACCATTTAATAGCAAATGAAAATGGATTAAGAGAAAATTAGTTTCTTATGTCATCCAAAATATATAACTTCAAAAGTTTCTTCTAACCCTTATTTGTTCAAAAGTGGAGAAAAGTTGAGTTGCAAACAAACTTGTGAAATATCAGGTTGCCAGGAAGGGCATACACCAAGAGGCAGCACGTTTGGTTGACTGGAGCAAATGATCAAGACAGCCAAATCTTTTCAAGAGCCATTTTGGCCAAGGTAATACCTAGAAACCTTCTTTCTTTACTCTAAATATTTTATTATTTTTCTTAACTTTTTTTTTAAAAAAAATTTATGTGCTATTACATTTTGGTGCTCCCTTATGCATGTTGTCTCTATTTGAACAAATAATCTATCGCTTTGGTCGAGCCTCCACGATTATTTAGCCAGTCACATTATATTCCACTAACCTCTAAGACTGAAGTTGATCTAAGGAGCAACTATAAACGGTAAGGCTTTTGTTTGCAGCTCAGACAAACAATTGGTAGCAACTTTAGAAGGTCTTGAAGTCGAAACCTTATATATAGCTAATTAGCCTTTTGTCCGTAAAATCAGATCGTAGAACGATCTGGTCTCAAATCCTATCTAAACGGGCAAGTCTAATGCACCAAAAACATCCTTTTAGCCTTCTGTCGATTCAAAACCATCAAAAGGTGGTAGATCAACGTAGATTAAAACCTAGGAATCAACTTTAGAAGGCCTTGTATCTCCTTACAACGGTTCATCTTATTTTATTATTTACCGAATTTGTTCTATTTAACGGTCTATTATTTTATTTTATTTTCATTACCTTTTCCCTTTTTAAGCTTCCATAGTTTGATCTGCAGGCAGATGCACTTGCAAGGGTGTATTTAGTTAATGTGTAAATCAGGGAAACCCTCCTACTAGAACATGATGACTTTCTTTAGTGTAACTAACAACTCTTTACTTTGACTAGCTGCACCTATTCATTCTGATAATCATGATATTTATTATAATTATATGTCCTAGTATAAAATTCAACTGATTAGTCTTCTACTTTTTTTTCTTCTTTTTGCATCAACATGGTGGTTCATCAGAGTGCTGGACTGCAGGTAATTTGTTAAACTTCCTATCTCGAAAAGTATTTCAGGAAACAAAATTTCCTATTTCCTGTACTGTTGGAGTGGGGATGGAATAAATTGTTTCATAAATTTGATAGTGCTATTTGATATCTACAGACTGTGGTGTGCATTCCCTTGCTAGACGGAGTAGTTGAACTTGGGACGACAGAAACGGTGAGTAATAAGTAATCCAAACCTACTGTACAAACATATTGATAGTAGGTCTTTCACCAACCACATAAATATGGAAGGAGTAAAATTTAAAACTGTCTATTTGATCACATAACCTCTTTTCTTTGGCACTCCATCTTTATTTTTGTTTCTTTTATTAGTTGAAGGTCATTTGCTAGAAGAGAAAAGGTTTATAAATTTCCTTCCATTATATCAAATGATTCTGATTCTGACTTGGTATACATAGAATTTTAAAAATATTGTTATAATTAAAATTTTAATATACAACTAACTATACTATATAAGAAAACTAACAAAAACAATATTTTTGAGACGAAAGATGCATAGGAAAAGTCAGTTGACAAGGCTAGACGTTCACTTTTGGAGCGTTCTTACGAATACGCATATATACATATACATGTATACTCATGTATTCTGCATTGTACGTAGCAACTCATACATAACACACAAATTCGTACATATATATAGATATATATATACATGTGCTTCTTTGTGTCTAAGTATTTGTGTGTCCAGTTATGTGATAACTAATACATGAAAAAGTTCCATTAAACATATGTATACTACTTTGCAGAAGGCAATTATTTCAAGTTGAAGAAAGTTAAATACAAATGATATTTTGCTAGGTTTAAAGACGAGACGCCTATGATCTCTAATGCCCTGAATTAATACACAAATGCACACGCCTTAGAGTTTCTATATTGGAAGAAGATTGCAATCAAAGCAAGATGAAAATATCTTTATCCTTGATATGAATAGGTTGAAGAAGACATGGAATTCATAAAACAAATCACCAACTTATTCGTTCAGTGTGGTGAGTCTCAACCAAAGGAATCACCTCCAAAAGAAGCTTTATCAGAGCATTCCACCTCCAATCCACCCACAGTTACCAGACCACCTTTGTGCTCTTCCGTGGCCACAACATCACCGGCCGGTCACATTACAACAGAAGAATATCATCAAGATGAAGACCTAGACGAGCATATCGTGGGGGAAGAAGTTTCCGGCCACTCTGATACTCTTATTAACGATAACTATTGTTCTCCGGGAATTCGGAACCCTAATTTTGTGTTTCAAAGCCTGACACAGCCTGGTGAGCTGATGGAGCTAGACATGTATGATAATATCATGTTCGGGTCACCTGATGATGGCTCCAACCAATTGGATTCCGATTATCATGTCGAAGGTATGAAGAATTTGGGGCAAGGTGAAAATATCCAGGGAAGGCACCACCCAGGGGAGGAGCCTCAGATCGACATATTTCATCCACCGCTTTCTCATCCAGGTATTTTATAAACCCTAGTCAAGTTTTTATCTTCATCGGTCTCATTAGTGGTGTAGATAAATAGATGTGTTAATATAAGAATCAAATACTGTCACCTAATGTCGTAATGTTTTCGGTGGGCTATTTGAAACTTGGACTTACATGAGGTGAGGTCCATATACATTTAAGACCTTAAGACAATAATAGTGGTAACTCATCCTCATTATACAACCCATGTATTTTATCTCTGATGTGTGACAATATTTTCTAACATCCGCCCTCACAAACCACAAGCCAACTTCTGGACTTGGGTGATGGGAGACAATAAATGGACAATATTCTCAACACTCGCCCTCACAAACTACAAGCCAACTTCTGGACTTGGGTGAGAGGAGACAATAAATGGACAATATTCTCAACACCCAACTTCACAAACCACAAGCCAATTTCTAGACTTGGTCACAAACCACAAGCCAATTTCTAGACTTGGACGAGAGGAGACAATAAATAGACAATCATGAGCTAAGAAAGGTATGCGTCCACATTTTAAAGTGGCTCTGATACCATATTGAAACATACGCTTACTAAGACTCACATCCACTTAAAATCTTAAGGCAATAGATGGTGATACCCTATCTTCATATAACCCATATATTTTAGCCTACTAGTATCGATGCCAGTTTTAGCCTACTAGTATGGATGCCAGTTGTAGCCATGTCGGCTTACACCATGGTAATTATTTAATGTATATAAACACACACATATATGCATATACATATACATATATATAAGTTTTGGTTGTTTTTCTATATAATTTAGTCGTTTTTCTGTATTTTTCATTAAGTGTTTTATGTATGAGCTTTCATGTTTGTCTGTATGGTTTGAATTTTTTAAGTATGTTTAACTTATTACTTTATATATTTGTGTTCGTATACATAAAAACAATTAAAAAATATATAATAATGAGCAGAAAATATATAAAAATACATCATGTACTAAATAAGAATTCTTACTGGATGGAAGAAAACCCGTTTATCAGCATAAAGTTTGTGAAAACATAATCCATAAGAAATTGGATTCACACAGGAGTCCCTCAATCAGATGAATTAGCACAAGAAGAAGATACCCACTACTCCCAAACAATGTCACTCATTCTCCAACGCCAGTCCAGCCGCTGCTCCGACACTTTATCCGGCGCAACCTACGTCAGTCATCCCTTGTCGAACTCCGCCTTCATCAGGTGGTCCTCCAGCTGCTCGGCTCCCTACCACCTCAGTGGCATCTCCCAGAGGCAGCTCAAATATATTCTTTCCACTGTTCCACTCCTTCACTCCTCCACCTCCGATTCAACATCTCGTTTCTCCAAGGCCCCACCTCAAGAAGAGCTTGTAAGTGCAAACCATGTTCTAGCAGAACGCCGCCGACGTGAGAAACTGAACGAACGTTTCATTATACTGAGGTCCCTAGTACCTTTCGTGACAAAAATGGACAAGGCATCAATCCTTGGGGATACAATAGAATACGTGAAGCAGTTGCGGAAGAAGATTCAAGAACTGGAAGCGCGTGGGCCACAATTAGAAGAACGTGGGCAGAGCGTAATTAAGAAGAAAATGAGGATAGAGGGAGGAGGTAAGCAGAAAGAGCAGGAGACGGAGGTGCATGTGGAGGTTTCCATAATTGAGAAGGACGCGCTGGTGGAGTTGGAGTGCCGGCAACGTGAGGGTTTGTTACTTGATGTCATGAAAGTGCTAAGGCAGCTCAGAGTTGAGATCATAGCAATTCAGTCCTCCATTTCTAAAGGTGTTTTGGTGGCCGAGCTGAGAGGAAAGGTACGTAAAATTGCTGCGTCCCACCCTTTTAATTTTGCGGTATTGAAGTGTTTAGAAAACGAGGTTGATTTGACAGGCACACAAATTTTAGCATAAAAGTTTTATAGAATGTAACAAAATTATGACATGTTACAAACAAGGTGAAGACGAATTACTTGACATGCTAATATCCTTAAATGCATGTGAGAACTGATAACTTCTGTTTAATATAAATGGGCAGGTGAAAGAGGATATCAGTGGGAAGAAGGCAACAATCATGGAAGTAAAAAAGGCAATACATCAAACACTTTCTCATCCAGCGGATTGGCCTCTGAGATAGGATGTGGTAGGCACTCCCTTTATTTGCTTATTTATTTATTTTTGGAAAAATGGGTCAACCCAAAGAGGTCTAAAGAGGAAACAACTAGGTGATGGTTTGACTTAGAGGTTTATTGCATGTTGGGTTAAGAATTACCAAGATGATTTAAGAAGGAATTCTGAGATTAGATTAAGAGTAGCATGTGATACTAGGAGATGGTACATTATCTATCTTCATCCTCTCTGCGACTATAAGTGGCATTTTACCTGTTGTTGCATACATCCGAAGAAGTGAATTATATACGTTTGCAGTCACATGTCCAGCGCGCCGAATGGCAATTAACAAACTTTCTGCTCCATCGACATCGCCTTGCTCTTCAAGAATCCCAAATATTTGCCTTAACAATTTTTCATTAAGGTCCCACTCTACACTTGCAATAGCTTTCTTGAAAGAATCAAGAGCCTTTTCACGTTGCTTCTCTTTCACGTAACCCTGTGTCAGAAATAACCAAGTCATATAACTAGGAGACAAACCTTTCTCAACCATTTCATTGTACATTCGTTCAGCCATATCCATCTGATCTTTATTGATGTAAGCTGCAATGAGTAGATTTGGCACCTTTGTGTTTCCTGTTGGAGAAACTGACATCCATTCCCTGTAGAACTTTTCGGCTTCACTAAATTCATTGAGTTTCAATAAGGAAGCAATCATGCACATATATTGAGAGTCATTCAACTTGCGGCACGTTGACTTTGTCTTCTTCCAAACCCAGAAAACCTCATCCTTGTTTTCCAGGCTGGTATGCAAACTAATCAGAGAGGAATATGCAACTCGATTGTTTCTGGAAATTGTTTCCTCCATTTCACCCAATGCAGAAGCTGCTTTTTTCTTCAAAGAGTTCTTGACACAGAGGTTGGTCAATGTGCTATATGTAACCGAATCGGGGCCTTTTTTTTTTCCTTCTCAGTCTCAGATAAGACTTCTTCAACAGCTTGAACCTCATTCTGTGATGAACAAAATGATAACCATAGGTTGTAAGTGACAATATCTGGCGTAGTATTTTTCTTCAAATCCTGGATCAATCCTGGAACCTTTTCTAATTGGCCCAAGGAAATATATAAGGTCATCATGTGGTTGAAGGGGAGAGGATGCTCCAGCAAACCACATTCTGACATTTTAGCCATCAGCGCTTCTGCTTTATCAGACACTTTATGTTCAATGTAATTATGGAGAAGAGCACTGCAAGTTATATTCCACCATGTTCTTTGGCAAATCTTCAAAAAAACTTTTCTGCACCTATCCAGGCCCCGGATTTTCGCTATCAAGTCCGATTGGACAGCATAGTCTCCCGATTCCAATTTGATGTCCTTCTGCAACCTCATCCACTCGCAAACCTACAAAGTGAGGCAATTACATCAGCCTCTACCATAGTGGATCAAAGTCAAAGCTGATAAATCCTCACTTTTACCATCTAGAACAAGCTGCTATATAGTTTGAGATACTCCTCATTTGCAGACCCAACTTGGGAAAAAGATTATTATATGTGATGGTGGTCAGTAATATGGTTGCCTCGTCCTGGAAACAGTGAAAATTTGTCAGTCATTTCCATAATTCAACATTTAAGTGGTTGGTCTATTTTATCCGGAGTAAGGGAGGCCAAGGAGAAGTAGGAAATGCAGATTATGGTTTCCTGTTGTGCTCCTTGCTCTGTTGCATCCGTCATTAAAGTCAAGCATCCACTAATTTACTTCTTCTCGTTTCTGCCAGGGAACACAATAGCTTGAAGGTATGGAAAAGAAAAAAAAAATCAAGGGTTTTAAATTCAATTCAGTAAAGGATTTGAAGTACTAAAAGAAACTGAACTCATTGATTAGCTTGTGTTACAAGAATGACATATACACATATACATGTATTATGAAAAAACTGCCTACCAGCTTCGTGACTAACAACACTTGCAAACTCTAAGTTAAGCAATTTGCTGCTGTCGTTCTGAGCACTGCGGCTTATGTCCACTTCATTCTGAATTTCACTTGCTATCACTGCAAACACTTCATGTGAGGTCCTATCCTAGTGCTATGATTGTGGAGCGTTCACACTACAGCTTCAGATTGTTGAAAAATGCACATGGAATGATAAGTTACAAGTGATGACTGCTGATAAGATATACTCTAGTAGATACAGTTACTACTAAGAAAAAACTCTTTTTTTAGCGACTTCATTCCCCCTTCTTCAAAGAAACAGAAACCAAATGCACAAAAGAGATACCTTTTTAAATAACAATCCACAATAGACAAAATTTTGGAACTCCGGAAAAGAAAAAGAGAAGAAAAGGAAATGAAGACCGTCTTCTCGAACAATAGTAATTGCCGAAAAATAATAAATAAACAAATAAAACAAAGCATTCAAAATACAAGTGAAGAATATTTAACCAACCTCCAGGGTATGCTTGTAACGCTTCAACTTGCGGAGCTCTCGAACAATACGGTTAAGCTCATAGTTTTGGACCTTATGTCCTTCCTCCTTCCATCTGTTTATGGTGATGACAGCGGTCCGCTTTGAGTATATCAGACTAAGTAGTCTGCGACCCATCGTATCCCGCGCGGTGCCGGGGGCATTCTGTGTAGTGGCAGGTTTCGCGACCATCTTGGTGGCTTCAGCCGAGAAACGACACGCAGCAGCCAAGGACGTTCGAGAGAATCGGGCCAACATATTTGTTTTCCGACGGGCGGTCTGAGAACCAGTTCCAGAGTATTCTGTAGGCATGAGGAGTCCGGCCCAAAGTCCCAGTATGACCCGCCAAGTTTAAACTTGAAGAGGGGCGTTTTTCCTTTTCCTTTTCTTTTAACGTAAAATAACTTGGATTTTTTTTTTGTTTGTCAAATATGTACTAATAGAAAATTAACCACTATTTTGGGTTGTATCAAGGTGTTTGTATCAAGGTGTTTTATTTTGGGTTGTATACAACAACAATCATATCTAGTATATTCTAACGACAATTAAAGTTATCGATAGGGTCTAGGGAGGGTGAGAGACATACAAACAATACCTTCATCCTAAGATATAGACGATTTACTTCCAGTAAAACCCGCGGCTCTATATATACATGCTATGTAGCTCACATATATTCATCTTTAATGGATATCAATGTAAGTACTTGCCCTTTAACCAAAGAAATAAACAACTACTTCAGAAAAATAAAGAAAACCCACACTAAAATACAAAGCATTGTTTTTCTTTTTTTACACACGTATACATAAAAGAGAGAAAATGTGAAATGTGGTTCTCATCAAAGAATAACATTTACTAGTAAGCCATTTCGAATTTTTTATTAGTAGAAAGAATGTTGTATTTACATATGTTAGAACATATGATATTTTAAAGGTTAATGTAAATACCATACTATCAACATTATTTTAATATTGGTTTCTTTTGTTTTATATTAAGTATGATAAATTCAAAAGTAAAATCAATCGCTAATTACTTTAGTTATTACAAATAACTCAAACAACTATCACAAATAAACCTATAACCCATTGTTGCCAAATGCCTTTTTTCCTTAAAAACCAAAATGCAGGTTTTAACAGTTGGATTTATTTAATTTTTTTTTTGAAAAAAGAAAAAGAGAATTGTCGGATCCATAGTTGAGGGCAAATAAGGGAAAAGTCAAAATACCTTTCGGGTTTCAACGGACACTTACCGTCACATTGGGTCTATTCTGATTGAGCATTCTTCTGCCAAGATTTTCGAAGGAAAATTGGTTGTTGATACTTGCAAGTCCTATTTGATCGATCAGGTTTCATTTTTCGATCTCAATTTATCGAAATTCAGATATACGTTGTAAGCTTTTCACTTGCAGAATCTGATTTATGTTGGAACCTTTCCACTATAGTCCCTAATTAGTTCAATGCCTAGCCACACGGACTCTGTTCGGCGCACTAACGTACGCGTGGTTGTTGTCGGCGACCGTGTCACCGGTAAATCAAGCCTAATTGCAGCAGCCGCAAACGAAAAATTTCCTCGTGAAGTTCCACCTGTTCTCCCTCCCACTCGCCTTCCCGCGGACTTCTACCCTGATAACGTTCCTATAACAATCATTGACACTTCATCAAGGTGTTGCTTTTACAAATATATCAACATATCACTCCATATATTTGAGTAACACTGCTCCATCTTTTTTTTTTAATCATAGCTTGATTATGCTATGCTTCGATTTTTCGATTTGATATTATAGTTTTACTGTTGGATACAGTTTGGAGTATAGAGGCAAGCTTGCAGAAGAGTTGAAGCGCGCGGATGCTGTAATTTTGACCTATGCATGCGATCAGCCTTCTACGCTTAATCGCCTTAGCACTTTCTGGCTTGACGAGCTTCGCAGGTTGGAGGTATAACACTTTTTTTCCCTTAGGAAACTAAAGAGGATAGCGCCAGGATATATCAAAGAGTCTTGTCAATGCTGCTAATTGCGAAGTTTACTTTAAAGTACCTATTTTTTTCTTCTAAAATATCTTTGTGTAAGTGCACGCAGTTAATAGAAATATCATTGGTTGAAACTTCCTAGTTATGGCTTTATTAATTGTTTGGATTTTTGTTGTGCATGCTGTTAAAATCTTTCAGATTAAGGTGCCAGTGTTAGTTGTTGGCTGCAAGCTGGATAAAGGAGATGATCAACGAAGTCTAGAGCAAGTGATGGCCCCAATCATGAAAAAGTTCAGGGAGATCGAGACTTGCATGGAATGTTCTGCCTCAACCTTGGTCAACGTGAGTAGTATATTATATCCTCTATTACTTTGGCTTTTCATTAACTATCCATAAGGTCTGCATCTACTGTAGGTCCCTGAAGTGTTCTATTACGCTCAAAAGACTGTTCTACATCCCACAGCACCATTGTTTGATCAAGAAACACAGACTCTGAAACCTCGATGTGTTAGAGCTTTAAAGCGGATTTTTGTCCTTTGTGATCATGATATGGATGAGGCTCTAAATGATCAAGAGCTGAATGAATTTCAGGTTTTTTTTGTTATAATGCTTTTTTTCTGCTGTTGTTTAATTTTTGGTATGATAATTGGTAGGTATATCCATATTCCTTCAACTTTATTAGCAATGCTTGCCTTTTTTTTTTTTCCCTCGGCTTGATTCAAAAAAAATGTGGATGTAGGTTAAATGTTTCAAATCTCCACTACAGCCAGCTGAAATAGCAGGCGTGAAGAGAGTTATTCAAGAGAAGCTGCCTGAAGGAGTCAATGATATTGGACTTACCTTGCCTGGTTTTCTTTTTCTGCATGCTCTTTTCATTGAAAAGGGACGACTTGAGACTACTTGGACTGTCTTAAGAAGATTTGGATACAATGATGAAATTAAGCTGAGGGATGATTATCTATCCATTCCATTTAAGAAGGCTCCAGACCAGGTGGTTCTTTTGCTAAAGGGATAGCCCTAGCAGTCTTCGAAGATAGCACCTCATTGTTTATTCTTGTTTGCCACTAGCTTCAAGATTCTGAAATCCCCTATTACTAGTTTAATGTGCTCTAAGTGGAATAGTTGACATGTAGAAGAAAACGTCCACATTTAAAAGAAAGGCACTTATGCCATTCCCGGGTCTCGAGTTCGATTCTCATCCCCATTTTTTTTTTTTGAAAAAATGTAAGACATATGATTCCCTTTACGTTGAGGCAAAGAAATTGGAGGGTCTGAGACATATGTGCTCTTTTCAAGCATGTTTATCATGGCTAGACTCATTGATTTTGGAGAAAATGCATGCAGAAACGTGTATCTCTTATTGTGCAAAAAAGTTTTAATATGCTCCATGCTTGGGGATGTGTACTTGGGGTACGCTCTTCATGGAATTTTTTGTCATGTATGGACGATTCATCCCTGTAAATTTCTTTTTTGTCTTGCAGAGCATGGAATTGACTAGTGAAGCTGTGGAGTTTCTGAAGGGGGTCTTCAGTACATTTGATTCAGATAAAGTATGTGGGCCCATTTATTTAGACTCTAGATACATGATTATCCTCCTAGGAGATAACAACAATTTGTTGTTTTGCTTGTGATAATGTGTCCTTGCATCATGTTTTTTATTCCTCCTGATTTTTGGAAAGAATGCATGATCTTTTCAATTATCACTACTTGTTTTTGTCTGGATGATCTGCTTTTGCCCATGTACTCACTTATAGTAGCTGCTTTTTTCACGAACTTATAGTAGAAATGCTAGGATTAGGGTTTGCTCATGTGGATAGTATACCAACCCGGGTTAAAAGAAAATGCTCTTGTCAGGGGCGTCACCATTTGCGGCATTCTGGTCAAATGGGTATGGGATTAATTGTAGAAAAGAGGTACATCTGTTTTGGTGATTGCCATTAGTTTGGGGTCACTAGTTTTTTATTGGTGAAAACTCTTCATTTAGAGGCAGTGCAATGTCTGTTGCAGTGAGGATGACCGAGGAGGTTGAATGGCTAAGTGATATTGGTTTTCTGAATATTTTCCAACCCCATCCGAACCCCCAACCCTCGCCCCTTTCTCTGTGATATACATAGCGTATGAACATATTAACCGATATAGTACAGTTTCTAAATAGTTCACTTCATTATTGTTGCCAGGATGGAATTCTTCAGGGTTTCGAGCTTGATGCTTTGTTTTCCACCGCACCAGAGAGGTTAGTTACTCTCAACAATTATTGGTTTTTCCTGAAAAAGAAAATGGCAGGCGTATGTGGGTCTGGTGAAGGATTTAGCCATTTACTATATCCAGTCTTGCCTCAATTTTCTAGGAGATTGTTTGCACAACTAGAACCTGTGAACACATTTATTCTTTCACCAAGTTCCCGCTTCTTTTCCCTTGTGTGGATCATAAATTGGTTCCTAATGCTTGAGAAGTAATCTGTTATCTTTTAGTTGTTATCCTTTCTTGAACAAGTGACTCTCATTTCCTGACTTGTTATTTATCCTTGTTGCAGTCTTATAAGTTGTAATAGGGCTTCTGATATAGTGTCGATCTTAGTTAACTTTACAGTCATGATAGCTGTAAATTCTGCATATTAATAGATCTTCCTTTTTAATATATTACCATTTCTCTACCTGCTTACTTTTCCCTATACTTATGAATATGATTGTAGCATTTTCTTATTTCGTTCTATGAATCAAGTAGTCACCGTTTGAAGTGGTTGCCAACATCAACAACAAATGCAAGTAATTTGAATTATAGCTGTTAAATGAAGCACCCTGGAAGAAAATAAATCTACAAATCATTTTATACTGTGATCTTCGTTATCTAGCACACCTCCCACATTCTTATTGTGAAGACTGACGGAATTCAGAAATCTGGTTTAATTGTTATGCCTCTTCTTATTGTAACAATGATGCAACAATAATTGCCATATGCGTGTTTTGCAGGGATGTTCCTTTTAATCTGATTGACTTCTGTTGAGTGTTTGAAGTTTACATTCATCTGAGGTTCATACTATATATTCCCTGTAGATTTTAATACTTCTGTTGTACTGTATTTGTTTACTTCAGTCCATGGGAGGAAGCTCCTTACAGAGATGCTGTTGAGAGAACTCCACCTGATGCACTGTCTCTTCGTTCATTTCTATGTGAGGTGCGCTAGTGAATTTCCTTCAGCTTATACGTAAACATGGGATTCATGTAATATACACGTGCACATGGATAGAATTCCAGATGGTTATAAGTTTTGGAACTTCATGTGATAAATGTATAGGTTTTCGGCATGTCTACGTGGACACACTTGAGCTGTTATATGTGTGTGTATGTGATGCACTTGTGTGTAAATGCTGCAATCATGTAGTTGAAACTATGTGCTCATCCATAGTAGAAGTTGTTCATACTTTTAAGAGTTGCACGTGTTTGGAACTCCCTAACCTTTGCACTTCATGTAATGTTGATGGTCGCTCCAAACATATGGCTACTTTATTGTTTTTCATACCTTCGCCAGCTGTTTATATGAAATTACTATAGCTAGTGATCTTGTAACTGGGTGGACGTATGGTCGCTTATTATATTTGGAGTTTTGCACCAATAGGTCAAAAATGGGTTTCTTTCAATCTTAACTTAAATTGGCCGATGCTTTAATGCTTCGGCACTTCCACTTCTCTTCAGTGTCTTGGTTGATTCTGGAGGAGTTGTGCTGGCAAGAACTGTGATTTTCTTTTTCTTCTTTTTTTCCTTCTCTGGTGAAGGGAGGGGGTATGTTGGTGTTCAAGTTTACTAACCAAGAGTATTATTTGGTATCTTTCTACGTTGTATGGCATCTATTTTTACAGCCTCTCCCGATGTCTTCAAATCCTTCAGTTGCAGCAGGAAAATATCGTATTAGTTTTCCTGCTCCCCAGCATTTAGTAAAAGATCATCTTGCAACTGTAATTTGAGCCATGATACAGAGATTGTGTTTGCAGTGGGATCTTATGACACTGCTGAACCCCAGTAAAAGTTTAGAAAACTTGACCTATATCGGGTTCAACTGCGATGCTGTAGCAGCCCTACATCTTACTAGGAGAAAATCAGTGGACCGCAAGAAGCAGAAAACAGAAAGAAGTGTCTACCAAAGCTTTGTTTTTGGGCCAAAAAATGCTGGAAAATCTTCATTATTGGAGGCTTTTCTTGGAAGGTAAAGTGTCTTAAGCTTTCTGGAACATGGTGTACTCTCTCCTTTTTCTTTATTTTTTTTGGTTTTCCTTTTACCCTATCACTTCAAAGATATTTATCTTTATTAGACTCTCTGCAGGCCTTTAGCAGACAACTATATCCAAACAAGCGGTTTTCGTTATGCATCCAATATTGTCAACCGTCCTGGGGTGAGTAGGTTCTGTGTTACAGTCCCGTTGCTTGCTTAAAACCCTTTTTCCTCGTAGAGCTGGGTTCAAAGTATGACCAGTCCTGGAATCATTTAGTCAAAAGACAGAGGTCATATTTGCAGTTATTTGGGATGCCATCAGATAAAGTTGCAGACTGCCTCTTTTTAGTTATTTGGTGCTCAGTCCCCTTCCCATGTGTGATGCATCTCTCTATCTTTGCTCCAGGGAGATAGAAAAACTCTTGTTCTACGGGAAATTCCTGAAGATGAAGTTAAAACGCTACTAACTGACAAGAACTCATTGACTACTTGTGATGTAGCAGTTTTTGTTTATGACAGGTGAGCATGAAATATGATCTCATACGTAAATTTTTTTTAATCAAAATTACATGGATTTATTTTGTACAGGTCGGGTGGAATATACTGATATTTGCAGTCATTAGCCCGTACTTTCTCTTTTCTATAAAGCTCTTTATGTTCACCCTGATTCATATTATTATTTCAATTTTGCTTCATTTTCTTTCCCTACTTGTACCTTTTTCAATAAAAAAATTTTCCTTTTGTCTTCGTTTTGGCATCTTCTCAATATTATTGTTCTTTTCTTTTTTTCCTTATCATTAGCTCAGATGAATATTCATTAAAGCAAGCATCAGATTTGCTTTTGGATGTCGCTAGAAGAGGCGAAGAATCCAGTTCTGGAGTTCCTTGTCTTCTCATTGCTGCGAAAGATGACTTGGACTCATATCCAATGTCAATTAGTGATTCAACTAAGGTATGTTCCTCCCTAATGAGTTGTATTTGTTTGCATATCATGTTACGCAGATCTTTCCAGACAGTGTAGAATGCTGCTTAGATTGTGAAAAGGCGGTTATCAGCATCCTTCTCACTTATGTGGGAGACGGCATAAGCTTTGACTCTGGCTTGTGTTTTAGGTTTGTCAGGAATTCGGGATAGATGCACCGGTTCATGTAAGTGTGAAGGAAAGAGATCTTAATAACGTATTCATTAGAATTGTGAATGCAGCTGAGCGTCCTCATCTTAATATTCCTGAAACTGAGCTGGGACGCAAAAAGAAGCAAAGTCGTCATCTGGTTAATCAAAGTCTCATGTATATCTCAGGTATTTTGCTGTTTTCTAAGTTTCTAGCTGCCTACTTTCTGAGAACCCTGCTTTATGTGTAGTAAGAGATTTTTTCCTGCAATTTCTGATGCCTTTTATTATGAGCAACTTCAGCTGTTTCGAATTGGACTTGATATAAATTCAGAAGAATCACCCATTGAAGCTAACAGAAACAAAAGAAGGTGGGCTTGGAATAAAAGATTAAATCATCACTCTTTGCTGTTTAAATTGTTGTACGCTTGCAGTTGGTGCTGCTCTTACTTTTTTGGGGCTAGCAGCATTTCGTGCATACAGTGCGAAGAAGAACCGCGCTGGTTGAATTTCCTTATTGCTCTCGAGCTCCAGCCATTGTTTCCTGCGTATTGGACGAATGGAGTCCCCAAGGTTCTTCATGCTCATTCCCCCCCCCCCCCCCCCCCTACGCCTTTAGTATTATATTTGCTGAAAGCATCATAGTTTCATGATGTAATGGTGAATACATTCAAGAAGGTAAGGAGATATGATAAAGACACATCCCCCAATTCGCCTCTTGGCTATATAGCAAGGGGTCTTGACGGGTTTCTCCTGAGAAGGTTGAAGCCCGGCCACTTTCGCCTCTTGGCTATAGCAAGGGGTCTTGACGGGTTTTGCCCGAGAAGGTTGAAGCCCGGTGACTTTATTGTTACCAAAGTTATTTATTGTTACCTTTCCTGTATCTTTCCCAAGGGACTCTTCCATTAAATGGTGTTCAATGCTGAAGTCACTATGGTGAATGTGAATGGTTTGTATTTGTTCTTGTTTTTCTATATATTTTCTACGGTTGATTTTTTTTTTTTTTTTTTAAAGTGGGGCTACTGTTAAGTTTGAGACCTGGATTTCTGCTTACCTTTATTTAAGAGCATCTGTTGATACTTCACTTGCTGAGATCTGAGATTGCTTTGCTTGGCCCAAAGGGGCCTCATGTATCATTTACCGTGTTTTTGCTAGTGTTTGGAAATGTTCACCAAAACTTGACGATCCAATGGTTCTAGCAGCCCGGAACAGTCATGGACTATATTCTCAAACCGAAAAGCACGGTTATACGATACGGTAACATGTATACTTTTTACTTTTCAAAAATGTAAGGGCCTAACGCAGTAAAGACATGTTAAGAAGTTTTAACTCTTAAAAAAAATTGCCTACTCCCTGATAATTTATTTTGAGAAACGCATATTTTGTCATGAAACACGTTAATGATTCTTATTTACACAAAGATCAAGTAATTTTGTGTTTAATTTAATTGTTTAAGGTTATATAATGTATGTAATATTTGTTAGGTCTTTGTTCATGAAAGATACTACACATGAACTGGAATATTTATGAATATGAAGTTAGGCAAAGGTCCTAGACAAAGGTCACAATGAGAACACTCAGCTTGTCCCTGATGCATATATTGCTGTGTCTTAGAATACCTTGTGCAAATGTCACGTAAACCATGCGTTCTGTTTTTAACATTTTTTGTTGGGTTAACAGACAAGTGTTTGTTGTAACATTTACCTTTCCTCCTTAGCTTACAGTTGAGGCCCCTATTAAAACGGACGCATAAGTATATTTGTCTACTTGATGATCCCCTCCCCCCCCCCCCCCCATGGAGATCTTACGATGTCTCAGTCAAAGTTATTTACGTAGTTCTTACTCGTGCTTATTCACTCAAAAAGGATCGTTTGTGGATAAAATTGTTGCTAATCTGAGTTTAATAATCATAAGAACGTTCTTGAAGGGTTTCAATAATTTTTGAGATTTTCTTAAACAAGTTTTTTGAGAATGTTTAATGACGTTGGACAACAAAAAAACACAAGATTAACTGGAAAAGGGGGGGGGGGGGGGAACCCTAATATGACATGTATCTGATTCTAAAACCCCATACTACTGAAAGTTACTATATTATATGTATCTGATTCTTAAATCTCATACTATCCACTTGCTCTCGAGTATGATGCACATTTGTGATTGATATGGGTGAGGCATGAGAGAGAAGGGGCAAATGGGCAGTCGACACGAAGGCTGGAGTGGGAAGTCCAGTTGGAGCTGTAATTATTGTCATGACCCTGAAAAGGGATATGAGATCTTGTTTTGTTGGGATTAGCAGGGGGTTGGGGGGGGGGGGTGTGTAATGTGCCAGTTGATTTGAAAGGATAGGGATGATTGGAGGAGATCAACATGGGTGACCAGTAATCACAAGCAAGTCTTCATCAAAGCCACAGTCCATCAACGATTCAAATGTGAAGAAGAAAGTCGGGCTTACAGTCTTCTGAATCTGACACCATAAACTGTTGTTCTCGTTTTTCATTTGTTGCACTCTAAAGTCTCTTTGTTAAGGTTCTTGACTAGTGAATCCTTTTTCTAAATCTTTTCATGTTGTGTATGTTTTTGTAAAGTTATTAAATTAAAACATCTTACTTCAATTTTTTTTTGATTAATTCAAAATTTTAGTGTTCAAAACAAAATTTCTCCATAGAAATTACAATGCAAAAATTAGAATATTTAGAACAATGTGAGCCGAATAAGAGAATGAAGCAAAAGCAAGGAACTCGTTTGCTATACATTCTTTCTCCTTTTCTTCCTTCACTTACATATATAGTTTGGTTTATTGTATTACCCAAATCATTAATCCATTCTGCACCAACATTTAACAAAGTATTTATTATATAACTCCGCAAAATCTCTTGTAAGATGTCCAGCCTTTCATAGGAAACCAAAACCAACGGTTGAGGCCTTTTAACTGAGCGTTAGTAAGCACCACCGCTCATGCTCGGTTTAAGTATAATCAATGGGTTTGGATCACCTCACCTCAAAATCTCTCATTCCATACCGCACGACACGTAACAGCATGGGAGGATGGTAAGGCTAGATGCGGATGACTCTCATCTAGCCTCACCATCCTCCCCTGCTGCCAAGTGTCGTGCGCTGCGGAGTGGAGTGAGAGATTTTGAGTGAGGGGATCTCGTCCCGTTAAAATGACTCTTTAATGGGTATAGTTGATATAAGGGAGTCCATGCGTGATGTCCACCCCATCATTAACTAATTAGCTCACGGAGAGAGTATTGTACTCTAACGTGAATCCATGATAAGAAAATGAGAACATAATTAATCTCAACTATTAAGACAAACAAATAAGCTAAGGAGTAAAATGGTGTACGCGGTGTATTAGATTATCGCGTTTGCACAGGGACTGGAGAGGGGGGCGATCGTTTCGCGATCTGATATACGTAGTCTTACCTTACAATTTGTGTAAGAAGTTGTTTCCGCGGCTCTAACCCGTGACTTCAAGGTCATAAAGCAATAACCTTACCAGTAGATACAAGACAAGCTAAAATGTATTACTAAAAAAAAGCCAAGTAGTACAACCTCTCTTCTGCATTTCTTTTAGCTATGTAACTCAAACTATTGCAACCCGCGGAAATAGCTAATTATTATCAACATGTATGTTGCATGTAACAAGAGGTAGAATAGACAAAGAACCAGCTATATCTAAATATTTCATGAACCGATCTAAAAGCATCATGGATTTCGAAATTTCTTTGAATATATACATGAAGTGGGAGTTCAAATCCTCTCAATCTTTGAATTTAAAAGGGTTGGATCCCTGACTGATCCATCAGATGACAAGTGACAGCAGAAAAACGTGACATTAAGGGAGTGATAAGTCATCAGTGAAGTGTAAAATTAGGTGAAGTCGGGTCACGCTCGCCTGCAATTGAGCGGATTTCGTTCAGAATTTGAATTCTTTTGGGAGTTGTCAGTGATATACATCCCTACATCTGAGGTACAGAGCCCCCTTACTACTTGAGGATCGAACTTTTTTATATTCTGGTCTCCAAAAGAAAAAGTCAGATCTTCATTCTCTGCATTCTTAATGGCATGAGGGAATGCACGAAATCATGACATTCTATGTGAAAGGACGTATCTGCATTTTCCAATCTTGAGGAAGACGACATTACTACCAAATTAAGGACTAGCATCCTCTCGAGGATTATTTGTTATAATAATGAGGGGGCAAATTAATGATGGCTAAAAGCTACAAGACAAGGACAAAGGGCCTAATAAAGTGGGATCTCAAGCGTATCCAGGTGAATCCTTTGAAGGGCTAAAGTCATATATTGTCTGCCTAAATCAGAGAAGAAATGACCGTGATCAAGATGCCATCAGAAAAGGAGAGATTGAAGAAAAAAGAGAGAGTAGGGGTGTAGTGACCGTTGATGCCTAGCCAAGATTTTTAAAACTTGAAATGAAACCATATACGTCTTTTATTTAAGGGATAATTACCTTTTGCACCCCTAGTGTTTGGCATAATCTCCAATAACCTCCTTAATGTTTAAAAATACACCTTTACCTCCCCTGATGTTTGAAAAATACACCATTACCCCCTTGATTTAATTAAAAAATGTTTTTCAAATATATATAATATGAATTGACTGTTTTACCCCTACCCTCTTCATCTTCTACCATCAATTTTTACCCACCAAACGCCGCCTCTCTCCTTCGCCCGCCTCCACCAGCCGCCGCCCACCTCTCCGCCCCCACCAGCCGCCCCTCCTTTAAATCTCCACCACTTTAGTGATTATATCTTCCGCAGGCAACACACAAAAAAGATATGTGAATTTGCAGGAGCTGCCTTAGCCATATGCTTCCATCTCCGTCAAACTCTTTCCATTCTGAAGGCGTAAAATCATTGTCATTGCTTCCTCCGCTGCAGTTGCAGAGCCCTCTCTTTCTTTCTCAAGTCTGCTCTTTTCAATCTTTAGTTATTTTCTCAATAGACAAAAGATGCTCCGATAGAACTGTGCCATCCATTCTATCTGAATTTAGACCTTCATCAAAATGTCGGAAATCTTCTTCTAAAAATTTTGAATCGTTCTTGATTTCAACAATTGGCGTTGAGTCCACATCAGAATTCTGTAATACTGCATGTGAAGCCTCTGACCCACTGTAGCACTCATCATCCATAACAAAGCTTTGAATCATATCTGCCGCACTGCTGTCATTCTCGAGTGATTCTGATGTCTCAGCTATTTGTGTCTCTCCCAGATTGGAGCTGTCTATGATTTGACATTCCCTTTCCATTCTACTGGGATTGCAAAATTCAATGTTAGTGGGAGCATCAACAACATGAAATTCGTCAAGCATATCACCTTCATCACAATACTCGTTGAATTTTTCATCAAAATCACTATTAGAACCACCAAAATCTTCATAATCAGCATTGGTTTTTATCCAAATTATCACGTAAATTATTTACATTTCCCACTTACCTACATTTTCCAGATGAATTTCGGAAACAAAAATCCAAGTTGTTTGACATTTGCATGTTCCTCTGTTTAAGTTGATTTCCATATCGTAGCATCTTAAACGACCATGAACGTGAACATGGTCTAATCAAGATCAATGGTGTCCCAATCGAGCTGGTTCAACCAGAAATCCTCCGTTACAAGGCATATGAGCCTATTCTCCTCCTTGGTCGACAACGTTTTGCCGGAGTTGATATGCGCATTCAAACGCACAAGACATATCTCTCAGGTCTATGCTATTCGTCAATCGATTGCTAAAGCTTTGGTGGCGTGCTATCATAAGTATGTGGATGAGCAGTCGAATAAGGAGATCAAGGATATTTTGGCCATGTATGATAGGACTCTTCTTGCTGCTGATCCTAGGCGTTGTGAGCCGAAGAAGTTTGGTGGTCGTGGTGCTCGTGCTAGGTTCCAGAAATCTTACCGTTGAGTCACATTTGTGTGTTTCAATACCATTTTAGTTTATGGTTCAGAACCTTTTTTGTTGTAGTTTCTGTTATTGTTGACACTTGTGGGTAATTCAGTTCTCTTGATGTTGAAAGACTGCTAGATAATTTAATTTGTCTAATGCCGCCGCAGTCTTTTTGCTACTAAAGCATTGAACGGACTCCGCCGTCGCCGCCATGTCTAATTGACTTACCTTATGAACACGGAGGATTTCTGCATTCTTTTTCTTATGCGGGTTGAGATGATGATGAATAGTGAAAAGGTGGGGGTATTTTTGACTTTTTCTTAAAAAAAAATTAGTTTTACATTTTAAAATGCCATTTTACCTTTTAGTCCAAACATCATGGGAGGTAAATGTGTATTTTTAAACATTAAGGAGGTTATTGGAGATTATGCCAAACACTAGGGATGCAAAAGGTAATTATCCCTTTATTTAATTTTAACATTCTTTTGCTGTCACATATCAGTAGGTGGATCCATCATCGTCTATGGGGTGAACACATCTAACCCTTTCCATACCACTTGAGAAGTCTTGGTTCGCTTTCTTCTCGTTTGCTCATTATAATGACTTGGGGTTCAGAAATTTTAAAACGTTGCATGAGTGCTTGTATTGTACCTTAATAGTTATCGCGTAACCGATGAGAAAGTAGTATACGAGGACAAACCTCCTGTTTTCTACAATGATTTAAATAACATAAAATTTTCCATGTAAATTTTTTATATTTTATACAATAACCAGTAAGGTGTTATATAGTTACATTTGAAACATCACAAAATTATTGTTTTGGGTTATTTCTCTTCATATTTCTCTGTGTGTTTCTAACACATGAGTATCCTTGTTTACATCCGACTCTTATTTCTCGTCATAGACGAAAACCTCTACGACAATGAAGTAAAGTTGTTGAATTTCGCTCCTCTATATTCTCTCTCTCCTCTTTTTAAACTTCATAATCTTGAATTGAAATAACTCACTTATAATTGGAGACTTCTGCAATTCAGGATTTTGGAACTTCAAAGATGGGTACGCAATTCGGGATTTTGGAACTTCAAAGATGGGTGGATTAACCATATTTGGAGAAGGGGGGGGGGGGGGGTTCATCATCATACTACTAACCAAACAAAAACATAACTTATTTTGATTAAACGTTTATTTCTTATATTTCAAGTTGGCCATTGTTTTATCTTCGTTTGTATATAGTTTTCAAAAAATATGCTGAGAATAGATAGTCATCAATGATTATAATTTTAACCACTTTTTGTGTGGATTAATATAACTTACCTGTTTGATTTTAGTTTATCTTTCACTCTAAGATTAGACTTAATCTTAAGGAAACCAATGTAGTTTATATTAAACACATTTTTAGTTAGTCTTTTTAAGAAAAAATTGACTTTAGGGTCAGTAAAAGTTAAATATTATAAAAAAGGTACAATAGTTTATAATTATTTTAAATGGCACCAGGAAAGCAAAAAAAACTATAGAGAGGGACAAAATACCCTTTTCGATAATTTTAAAACTTTAGATTGTCATAAATACTACTTAATTGGTTTGACCGAACGCTCGGTCAAACTTCAAAAGAATTTCTGTTACCGAACGTGGCACTGGACTCAGGATTTGAGTTCGGTGACTCAAGTTATCAAATGCAGGATTGGACATCGCCGAACATTCGGCCAGATTCAAAATTCAAATTTGGCCAAAAAATCAAAGTCAAATTTTGACCAAACTCAAAATATGAGTTCGCCAATTGGATTCAGTGAACGTCCGGTGATGAGTTCGATAACAAAATAGATAGGTCCAGCGAGGTGATCGAACTCAGGACCAAACTCAGAAGAGTGTTCGGTGAAATTCACCAAAAATTTGGTGACTCGGTTTAGTGACCTGAAACTAACCATTATAATAGTTTTTCGAATTACAAAAGTTTGTGTTTATATCATTGATTGATCATTTATTGACAACGTCTCTAATACTATTTTAAGTGTTTTTCACATCCTATAAACATCTAGGTTGCAAATATACATCTAAAATGAAGAAAAGATTGGTTAGAGACATTTACTATAGAAATAAACGTCTCCTAAGACAATGAAAGTTGAGGGGTAAAAACCCTAAACAAGTGCTTTGAAATAGAAGTCAATCGTATCAAGGTAAAACGGGTTTAGGTAGGAGAATAAGTAACGATAAAAATTGTGACTCCTATGTATAACCTCTTTACGGATTAAAAAAATTCATATATATCATGTCTAGTGCATTTCTTACATGGATATATATATATATCTATATCTAAAGATACATGAATTATTGACGTTTATTTGAATATTTTAATCATATGCATTTTAATTAAACAGTATCGGTTGAGAAGTATTATACTGACTCAAGTTCAAATTCCTTCTAAATTTTAAATATATATATATATATATATATATATATATATATATATATATATATAAAATAAACAGTACTCTGAGACAAAAAGCAAGGGATTTATAAGATACGGGCAATTATTAGTTCCAGTCATAAACTTGGTGACATAAGTAACATTTTGTTATTTCAGTTCATTGAAGTTTCTTCCAGTACGAAAAATGCACGGAGATTAAAAAGAAAACGAGTGCTTCTGCTGTGCGTTTGCAAACACAGGTCTAAACCAGTGGATGAGATCTTAGGAGGCTAAAAGTGACGACTCCAATCACGCATCGACACGTGTACAAAATCAGTTTTTTTTTAAAAAAAATTGCACCACCCTCTTGCTTTTGTACACGTGGCGACGCATGATTGAAGACCTTACTTTTAGCCTCCTAGGATCTTATCCGAAACACCAAGGACTTCCTTTGCCCCCCCCCCAGATAAACATCAACAATCTCGTGGTATAGGTTACAACCACCATTCTTCTCTTCTCTCATGGGCCCTTGTCTAAAACTTATGGCCCTCATCTTCCTTAATTAATTTTCCATCTAAAAATTGAACATCTTTATTCTTTTATCCTCGTAATCACATGTGTATCTTTTATTCTCTAAAGGATTTGGTGTTCAATCCTACATGAGTTTGAAACGAAACGATCAAACCAAAACCGGATGAGGTTGATAACAACAATATTGGCATTGATGCCTAAGGAATATATGCAATGGTAAAGGAAAGTATGTGTTGAGAAAGATTTAAGGGTCCCCTCTATCAACTTCTTGTGGAGAAAAACGAAGGCTAACACGTTGGATACATCATTGGAAGGCCACAAGATTTTGAAAGTTCTTTGCCCTTATAATTGCTTTGTTGGTCTGCTGATGAGGCCCACAGCAAGCCAACTCAGATTCAAAACCCGTACTTCCTCATCCTTAAAAAAACAGATATTGTGCTTCAGCGCATAACTCAGTTGGTACTCAGGTTTGGAATTTATTTCAAAAAAAAAGATATTGTATAGTTGGCATAGAGTCTGATTCAATATGTGTGTTTAATTAATGTTTCAAAACTCGTTAATCATATCATTGAAATAATATTAATAGAAGTATTTTGTTATGTTTTTATTGCACATAATGGATTTATAAGTAGAGGATCATATCAAGAAGAATGCTATCGGTAGATCAACAAGAGAAAACAAGACAATTTTTTTTTTTTTTTTTTTT
>AP025056.1:2601559-2659327 GCA_036186865.1 Eustoma russellianum
ATTTTTTTTTTTTTTTTTTTGTGGAACATTCTTAAATAAGAAACATAGACTAGAAAGGTGAAGGTGCATGCTTATATCTCCGGAATATTTAGATCATGCATGCATTATAATTGAGCCTTAATTTACCAATGCACATAGCCAGAGATCAGATTGAGCCTTAAAATGTGTGTGGGGAAATACGTCGCAATTTTCCCTTTTTACTTTTTTAGATCTGCATGGTTGGATGGACATGATCTGGTGGGGCTATATGTGTCTTCATATATTATGTTGGACTTATGTTTGATAACAAGGGCAAATTATAAGTTAGCCAACCACAGGATTACATCGAATAAAAACTAAATCTCCTAATGGTAGCCTTAAAGAATGTAAGGGCGTTTTTGGTGCACTAATCTCTCATACTTGCGCAAGGTCCGATGAGGAGCCGGATCTTTTCGCGATTTGATGTATGCAGTCTTACCGTACATCTTTTTGTACAAGAGACTGTTTTCACGACTCGAACGCGTGATCTCAAAGTAACAAAAGAGTAATACGATCAAAAGGAGTGTAATATGATCAAAAGAGGTTTTGTTTTCACTTGTATCTCCTACGTGCTTTTTCTTTTTCTTTTCCCACCTTTCAAATCTAGAATAAGATGTAAGCCTATCATATAATTTTATGGGCTCAGAATGTACTTGAGAAACATGCTATCAGGCGATGACACGTGGAATTTGATCAGTAAAATTTGGTTGAGCAATGAATATGGGTTTTCTTTCTTTCTTTTTTTCCTTAAACAAGAATGTGGTGAATTTGGGAAAATGATTTCATGGACCGGGGCAAGTTCTGAGAAGCACATGATTGCACAACTCAATTTGACACTATGATGTACTGGAATGTTAGACCTAAATTCCCTTTATAACACTGCACTCGTTTTTAAGGAAATCTAAGGCAATTTGCTCTCATGGTCCATACACTTTATTTTCCATATGTTAGAATCCTCCCAAGCTAGCCCCCCTCATTGCCCAAATCATATAGGGACCACCAATCATTTCATCTTTTGGTCTTACTATCACTTGATTACCTATACGTCTCTTTGAATTGATCACCTACAAGAATACAATTTCTTTCACTAAGTTATCATATCAATTTTGAGGGTAGAAGTTAATTATCGAAGCTTAGAATGTTAACAACATCATTGTTGTCATATTTGCAAGAAATGGTGCTTCATAATTTCAAGAATGCTTATCTTATTAAACTCCATTATGGGATTAAGTAAATGTAGCAAACTTGATCCGTAGACAGTTAACTGGAGTTTTTATGTTGGCCGAATCGGTATGATATCTAGAAATTTGAAACACAAGAGCACATGGATCCACGGTTTTCCATCTGCATGTGATATCAGTACACCTTTGTGTGTTTCTAACACATCGATATAGTTGCGTACATCTAGTTCTTCATACCTTGCTATAGGCGGAAGCTTCTAACACAATAGGGTAATGTTGTTGTATGTGATATCAGTACATTATGCTCTTTTTTAAAAAATATTTTACTACGTATATTAAAAAAAATGCAATGTCGTTAAGATTTAATATTAGACTCCATTCGAATCACTATCCTCTTTTGTGGGACCTATTACACTGACAAAGTCTTTTGAACAAACATTATCCCACTTGCTTCGGGATTAGATCTCCTCACCGCACGGTGAGTCACCGCACGACCCAGTACGCGACATGTGGCAGTAGTAGGGGTGGTGAGGCTGGATGAGGGTTACCCTCGCCCAGCCTCACCACTCCCCCTTTTTGCCACGTGTCGCGCGGTCACGTACGCGGTGAAGGGGGAGCGGTGAGGGGATCATATCCCCTTGCTTCAGTTTTTCTTGCAGTTTTACTATTTCAGGCGATAGGATCCCCTCACCGCAAGGGCGCATGGTGACGCGCGACCGTGCGACACGTGGCAGCAAAAGGGATGGTGAGTCTAGATGTAGGTGACTCTCATCTAGCCTCACCACCCCCTTGCTATCACGTGTCGCGTGATTACAAAGAAGGTGAAAAAAGTGGAGGTGAAGAGATCACACCCCCTATTTCAGAGGCTACGATCTAAACTTTCGGCTGCATATAACTGCTGAGAAGTTTTAAAATCAAAATTCTTTGATTAATCACAAATATGATAAAACACTAAAAGAAAAATGTTATAACTATTAGAATATATCGATACTATAATGCAACTAACTGCACCAAGTAATATATGATGATATGTTTTAATCCTACTCATTTCCATTTCCAATGGAGTTAAACGACACATGCTTCCTTGACTTTAGAATATGATAAAATTAAACAAAATGACTCGCTAAATTGGTTGCATTTCTTATATTATGAAGTGGAAATTGATCAACACAGTTTGACGCAATTTTCATTATGGGTCATCGAGAAACAATCTCTGTATGACTCTAATACATGGGTATGGTTGCGTACATCCGACCCTTCCATACTCCGTCATAGACATGAGTCTCTAAGGTAATGGGGTAACATTGTTTATTGTATGTTTAAACCTCCTCCCACACTTACGTTAATAAAAATCTGAAAACTTTATGAAACAAATATATTACTTGATATGACCGTCTGAGACAAGGTGCAATATCCCGCCCGGGCGCACAAGGTTCAGAATCATGGCCTTCTGAGACAACGTGCAATACCAACGACGTCACCTTTTGTCATTACATAGGATCCCCAGATTATTCGGTTTTGAGGACACATGAATAATGTCTCTTTATCAACTGGATCACAAGTTTCGTTACTTATCTAGGTTTCGTAAAAATTGTTATATATCTTGATAGAGAATAATATTCCTTCTGAAGGACATTAAAAAGCACTCCTCAACATCAATGCAGTATCACTGGGATGATCGAACGGGTTAGGATCTCCTCGCCTCCATTTTCTTCACCTCTTTGTGACCACGCGACACGTGGCAACAAGGGAGGGTGGTGAAGCTAGATGAGAGTCATCTGCATCTAACCTCACCACTCCGTTGCTGCCACGTGTCGCGCGGTCACGCATCACCGTATCATCTTACGGTGAGTGGATCCTATCTCTGATCGAACATAAATCTTTTTCTTGTCTGTTTTAAAATGTCGGATAACAAAATTGTCACGCACAATAACAACTTTAATTTGTCTTTTCATGTCTTGCAAACAAAAGTCTCGTATATTGATACTCAAACATAAACCATTCAAGGTCGCTGCATTATTTAAAATTGAAACTCATAAAACATATTATCAAATATACACAATAAAAATGACAGTTGAACTTATAGCAAGAATGGCATAGCAACAATCCTCTTGAAGAGAACAATTCAGAAGCCAAATCTAAGCACGCATCAACGTCAATCTTAGTAACAAGTTAAGAAACAAACACCGAAATTAACCAGTTCTAATAAACATCCCAATAATAATATATCAGATTAAACTAGATTAACCACTCCTAATTCCTTCGTCTCTTATCAAGAAATTGCCACCCAAAACGTCCCCCAATTTAACATCCCACTTTTCCTTGGCCCACCTTCCTTGCAAGAATTCATTGGCCTTGCAAATTCTTCCCTCTCAATTTTACAATCAAATTTTCCTTCCTTAATCCCTTCCAAATCCTCTTCCGAATTACTGTAATTTTCAAACCCATCATCAGCTACTTCTTCCATACAATTTTCTTGGTTAAAGTTTTCAACATTTTCCAGCAGAGAATAAAGCCTGAGCCTCCCATCAACTCGTTCTGCTTGGAAACATGAATTAGAAGAACAAACAGCTTTTAAAACCAAACGCCCACATTCTCTATGAGGTCTAACTTTAAGGCTTTCAGAGCCACTGATTGAGGTCAGCGGAGGAGGGAACATGTTAAAGTTTCGATCTTTATTCTTCATTATTGACTCTTTGGACCTAGTGGATCGTTGAGAACTCTGTTTTCCAATAGTTTGATTAGGATTAAAAGGCAACAAATCATCGGTAAAATCATCAATGTTGCTTCCTGTTTCGCTGCCTAAGCTCTCGGTGCAAATTTCCAAGCTTTTTGTGGTGAGTGTTGATGAAGAACGCTTCACAAGTGGATGAACATACACTTGCTCTGTTTCCGCTGACGTCATTTGAGGGCTCTGTTGAGATGTGTTGGTTGCTAGTTCTAATATGAAGCTATTCCACCCCATTTCTCCGTCTTGCTTATCGCCTCCGTCAGGGATTAGTTGGGGAATCTGGGTTCCATCATTGGCAGAATTGTCGGTTTCTTTTTCTTGTTGCAGGTAAAGTGATGGGGGGAGTGAAATGGACTGAGAAAGACTGGGCGTCGGGAGGGTAAATTTGTCAATTGACAGTTGTGGTGGTTCGAATAGCCGTGGCTCGAGGCATGGGGGCAATTCTTGGCACAAAGTTGTTGACATTTTTGGAGGTAAAGATGTATCGGAGAAAGAAAGAGGAGGAGAAACTACAGAGGAAACTTTGATTTTTGGCAGCAAAGATGAAATAGTAACAACTAATATTGTTTGCTTCAAAGTGCTTATAACTAAGGAAAATTGTTGGGAGGGAGAGAGTGTGGCTCTGAAGATGGAGTTTTATGGTTTAAATACAAAGAAATAGGTTTACATGTAAGAGCTGAGGGTGAAGGTCTAGTCCTTATTTATAGCAGAGAGGGAAGTGTCTTCATGCATATAAAATTTGTCATTGTGGATTCGAAAAAACACTTTATAGTCACACGTATGTTATTAAAGCCCTATGATATTAGTTACACAAGTACTATTGGAAAGAGGGACCATTCTTGTTATTTTTATGATTGGCTTGAATGAAGAATATATAATTGAAAAGTTTATATTCTTGAAACGCAAGTTGAACAACAATAGAATTTTAACGTAATGTTTGGTTTGTCGTAAATCTTTTGTTTGTTTTGTCGTGGACCTCTGATCATTCAAATGCATCTTTTAACTTGGATCAGAATTATTTAAGAGACATTTGTATAGTTTAAACAAGACTCATCTTCAAATGAGTGTCACTACTTGAAGTACTTAGCCATTAAACCGATGCATAGTTATTAAAGACAATGTCCAAAAATGTATAGTTAGCAAAAACAATGTCCAAAAATCTAGTGTTGAAGTTTCCTCTGTCGTTTCATTGTAAAGTCTCATATACTTTTCCTCCTTTCTTTATCTCTCTATAGATCTTTCACCCTTTTTAAATTCTTTTTATTTCTACATTACGCTATTGGTTCTTCAATTCAAACATATTATCTTATCTCAACGGTCATTGTTGTAAAGGAAAAAAAAATTCACAAAACTATACATACAATACAGCTTTCTCTTTTTCATGAATATGGCTCTTTGGAATACATTGCTTGAATACTTTATAACTCATTGACTACACATGTTTGTTTCAACCTTGTTAGATCCTACCTTGTACACAACTCATATAAAACAAATGCACAAATAACATCATTTTATGAGATAATTTTGAAGAATATGTTAGATGATTCTTAGATATAATGACATTTTATGGGATGAGTTGGAAAAATACATAGGATAATGCACCATTTATATGTCAAACTTATTTTGAAATATTTAGGGAAAAGACATTCGTTACATGATTGCTCTAAATGAAGTGTCAACCGCAAACTTGTTTTGGGCTTTGGCTTTTTCTTATATGCACAAAAAACACTACTTTCTTTATTATGTACGCATTGATGGAGGTATTGTTTGTCTCCCTCACACCCTAACGATAGCTTTTGATATCGTTGGAATATATGTCTCATTGTTGTGTTGATTTTTTGATATAGGATTAAATTATACAAAATTCAAAATAAATATATATTTTTTTAACATAGTATAAATTACACAAAACACAAAACTCAAAGTAAACTAGAGAGATAATACAAAAGACAAATGTGTGCTTAAGTTTTTTAAAATCATGGCGAGTGCTACTCTTTCGGTGACTTCCAATGCCAAAAATTCGAGTGTAAATTTAGAGAAAGGCATGATGGACGATTCAGGCGGGTAGACATGGACAACAACATTTCTTTTTTCTACCGTCCATAACTCCAGGGATAGAAAAATATTCCTATCTGTTAGCTTTTGGTTTTGCAATTCCTGTTAGATCGAAGGTCTGGTTTGCAGAAGGACATATTGTGTAGTTCACTATGTAAGTTTTCATCCAATTTAAGAGACTGTTAAACTCTTAATTTGCACATTCCACAATGTTCCTTGGAGCTGTGGCGGTAGAGATCCTTAAAGCTAAGGAATGACGCTTTTGGTTTTGCACCACCCAACCCTCCCCCTCCCCCTCCTCCTCCTCTCTCTCCCTCGCTCCCATCGGTCAATTTTTTTGGCTCCCAAATTTAGCTAAAATAGCTGCAGAAAGAAACACTTAAACAGTGAAAAGTAGATTGTCCTGAATGCATAATTGTGATTTGTTTTAAGCTAAAAGTATACTAAAGTACGATACTTAAAGAACGCGAAATCACTAATACCCAAATTATTCTATTTGATCTGGACGCCTACCCAATAGCCATCCGAAAACATGTTTTGTTGTCTCATTCTCTGAGGTTGTCTTTTTATTTAATATTGGACTGTTTAGTTTGTAAGGTATCAAGGCATCTATTTGTGCTTTAAAATGGTGTTCAACATTTGTTGCTGTAGTCTCCACTTTAGATAACTCTTGGCACTCATTCAATTAACCCTTTATTCGCTTTGACAAGTGTAATTATATTTTTTTTATAGTTGTGGTCTCACATTAAGTCTACTTAATTATAATTGGCACTCAAATATTCTCAGCTACTTTCCGGTAGTTAGTCGTTTGGACTTTCAAACTACTGTGTAATAAAGGAAAAAATTATATAATTTTCCCCCAATTATGGAATATTTTGATACATTGAACCGTCATTGTATTTATACTGTATTCAGACGGTATTAGTTTTTTTGGTTAAACTGTAAACAGCCTTTACGTGTGAGGTTTAAAGTTACTACTTGAAGTTCCAATTTGAGAGATATACAAGAGACTTTTCCTGTAAAACCCAACAAACATTTCGAGAAAAAAAAGATTGTGACATGATATGTAAGTATGATCTAAATGCTAAATGTTAACAAAGGATTAATTTAATCCTTTAGGCCAGTAAAAACGAAAAATCTGATTTAATTGACATTTAATAGTGTGAAGTGAGTTTAATTAGCTCACCTAAACCCTGTTCCGCGGACTCTTCGAAAGTGTGATGCAAAAGTTGCATGGGCTAAAGTTTGGACCTTCCAAGCTCGAAACATGAGTTGGTGGTCCTGACCCCGAGGAGCCCAAAATGCGAATAATTTGGAAATGGTGTGGATTGGAAGGGGTTATTCAAAAGAAACTTATAAATTTGTGTACTATTCGTCAATTTTTTTTTTAAAAAAAAACAAAGGGGTTATTCTCAGAACCAAGAGGGATCTACAAAAATAATATATTTAGTTTTTATTTTTTTAAGTGACAGTTGTATATCAAATTTAGTCCCAATCTGGTGGTGAAATCTCTTATAATTATTGAATTATCTTTAGACCATTTTCTACAAATACTGAAACTTTTACACTATTTCCATTAATGAAATGTTAAACAAATCTTTTTATCCTTTCATCCTATACTTTTTTTCATTTTCGATTGAGGCTTAAGGCTATCATTCACTTGACTAATCCATACTTAAATCGTTCAATATATGTGTGTGTGTCTATATATATATATATATATATATATATATAATCAGCCTACCGTAACATCATCTTTTGTTTTGAAAAGGACGAACCTTTTACCAAAAGCCATTGTTTCATTATAAAATAAAACAGGCAAACTTTGTAACAGTATCCCTTTAGGGAGAAAAAAGACTTATATTTCTTCGTCTAAAAAATATTTCCATGGTTAACTTAGCAAAATTAACTATACCATATTTTTATATACCGCATTAAAATATTCTAATATTTAAGAAAATTAACTATACCATATTTAAAATTTTTGAGACTGAATTTGTGTCTGTAAATACTTTTCCCTTTAGTAACTTGAATTAATAGTCGATGCGCGGAAATAGAAGCAAATTGTCGATGATCCCAATATATATGGTCAATAGTGGGAGTATACGGTAGTGGGAGGAAGGAAACATTACAAGCAAAAAGAAACAATGGGGAGAAAGCGAAAGGTTGATGCAAATGGCTCAATGGTATTTCGCTTCATTCTTTATATATGTATGTAGTATAAAGTTTCTGCCTTTTTCAACAATCATACTGCATGCATGCCGAAGCTTGACAATCGGTTTCAAAGGTTGCTTTATCGTGTTTCTATGATGAATGAGTGTACCCAATTCGGATTCTTGATCATTGATATAGGGCTTTACCGTCAAAAGCACTTTTATGTGGGTGAGTTTGTGTGTGGGGGCTTGCCTGTGATTCTTGAGATTTATTTAATGACGCTGTTTGGCTTCTACTCCCTCTATCCCTAGTCTTAGTTTTACTTGAACAAAGGAGTTATGTCTAAATCAAACTCGGACAATATTTTTAAGGCGGAAGTTGTATTGTTTAACCAGTGTCTTGTGGTCTTAAGTCGAAGAAGGTTTGCTGTAATGGAAGGAACTGGGAAAAAAAAAAACCTTGTCTTTAGCCTGGTGGCCGTGCGTGTTGTAGATTGTTTGAAAACAATGAAATTATGATAAGTGAGATGCTGTTGTTAAGTGTATAATTTACTATTCTCTCTAATAGTTTTTGCTTTCAGATGAGATAGTATTTAACATGATACTAGAGCATGTGGTCTTGGATTTGAATCCTATTGCCTCTAAATGTTGTCTTCTACTATTGTCTTCATGTGGTAGTGAGCTTGTACAAATTACTTCTCCCTAATAGCTTTAGTCATAAAGAGACGGTAATTTAAACGTTCTGGTTGTTGGTTTTATAGTGCATGTTATTAGGATTAAGATACAGCTCTATCGCCGTCATGCTTAATAGGTTTTTCATTTTTTTTCCTAATTTAAATGAACTTGATGTTGATCTTTTCTTTTTTCGACCTGCCTGAGAGTCGAGCTTTAGCTTGTCTTGTGGGTGCAGTTGATGTTTTTTAATGCTGCACAAATGTTGGTAAAACCCTTTTTGTCTCTAATGAATCCCAACTATAGCTCCTCCAGGGGTAAAGGGTAGTGCATTATATTTTTCACGGCCCTCTGTTTTAATCTGTTCAAAAGCTAAAATTGTGTCATTTGGTTTTCGACTCCGTTTCAATAAGCACTAATTACAATCGGGACTTTACATGACTCTTATTTTCTCTTGATAAATCATTTTCCAAGGATTTCAGATTACCTAGAACGGTAAAAAATTCCCAAAGGATGGCGATATTTTTGTTGATAAACTTGAATTAGCCAAGGCTTCAAGCCTTAAGCTGGAGCTCTGGTCACAGTGTAGGAATCTCCAAGTCAAATTTGATCTACAAATTATTCATTGGATAAGGGGAAGAGCTTCTGAATTATGCTTCAGTTTTTGGAAATCAACTGTCTAATGTTGAATGTGCTGCTTCCCAACTATCCCTTGTGCCATTTCAGGGTCAGCAGATGTGTATTAAAGCTAATCATCAACATTACAGCACTAAGTCCACTAACTTAGTAACTTGTGAGAAAATATTCAAATTGTCCTACAGTAGGAGGGACTACAGTTTTGACTGCTGGTACTTACCAAGGAATTGCACAAAGCTGATCATATGATGCCATTATTGACACAATACACGTTGAAGTTTTCTTTTGAGACTGCTTGAACATTTGATAGAAGTACCTGCATAGATCACTTAAGGCTATAGCAGCAGACTTACAAAAAAAGTAGGGGAAAAAAGTTGTAACAGTAGAATCAAGATAGTTGCCAGAAGCTATATAACTTCCTGGCAGTCAGTTGCTCAAAGAACTATCTACACAAGAAGTTCACATCAAAAGTGAAGCTATTTTCTTGCAAACTAATTCATGAAAGTGATATTCCTAGAACCAATTCGTAATGTCATTGGGGTTATCAAAATGCTTATCTCTTTCTGCCAATCAATTTGTTATTAAATTGTGCCTATTCATACAAATTTTTCGGCTTTTTGCCCAAACATTGACAATCCAATACGTAACATCAAAAATTAGAAGAAGTCCTTCGAACAACTCCTTATGTGAGTCCTAGTGTTTGGAAAGTTCGTGGGTGCTCTTTTCATTTAATGTGGTGAATTTGTGGGTGCCCTTTTCATTTAATGTGTTTCAACTGACTATATGATTGTTCCTAGGCTGGTTGTTCTAATCCTGCTCCAGAGGGCATGAACAATGATGAGCATGATCAGAGCATACCTCCTTCTATCTCATCTTCAAAGCAGAAACGGGCAAAGAGGAAGAGTGTGATCAGGAGGCGCTCTGCACGACTAAGAAGTTTAATATCATCTTCTTCAAACCAAGGCGTGACAGGGGAGACAATTGATGTTGATGAAACTGAAAGTGAAGAGGAGATTGATGTTGAGAGCAACTCGAAGCCCTTCTTTACTCAAATCAATTTGGAGAAGTCAAACGTTGGGAGATTGAACTCGTGTTCAATCCCTATTCAGCAGAACTTCCAGGAGCCAACTGCTGAAGAGTTGAACCCAGAGCCAATGAGAGGAGAGGCGATCGATGTTGGGAAGAACTTAGGGCCCTTTTTAAGTCAAAGCAATTCAAAGGAGCCAAATGTTGGGAGGTTGAACTCAGGGTCAATATTTACTCAACATAATTTGCAAGAACCGATTGCAGAAGAGTTGAACTCCGAGCCAATGACAGCAAAGCCGATTGATCTTGGGAAGAACACGGGGCCCGTCTTTAGTCAAAGCAATTTGGAGGAGCCAACTGTTGATAGGTTGAACTCAGAATCTATCTTTGCTCAACAGAATTTGCAGGAGGCGATTGTCAAAGAGATGAACTCGGAGTCAATTTCCATTCAACATAATCTAGAGGTGCCAAATGCTTCACGTTTGAAGTCGGACCCAATCACTAGTCAACATATTTTGGAAAAGAAAATTGATGCCCTCTGGCACGAGGTTCAAGAATTGAAGGCTAAGGTATACCAACAGTCTAACTCATACAATTACTTCATTACCTACTCGTTGATGATAGTGTTGCCTTGGTGGAGATATTATTCAGGTACCTAGAGGACGTTTTGCAAGTCAAGCTTATTTTGCTGGGCTCAGTTACAAAAACTTATACATTGATTCACAAAAGCAGGTCATCTTTCTGTTTTTTCTAGTGCTTTGACATTTATTTCACATATTTGATTTTTCTCATTCCAGGGTTCTTTTCCATTGTAGGTTGAGGATTTATACAAAGAAAATCGTGAACTAGCTCAAAAGTTGGAATGCGCCAATGCAAAACTTGAAGTGGTAATGCATTCTTTAGCTCAAAAGTTGGAATGCTTAGACGCTTTTGTTGTGGCACTGTTGTTGTTTGCAAATCCTTTTATGTCTCAAATGTTCCAAGTACATATGTAATTGGGTTTTATTTATTTCTCTACTTATTTTCAGTATGAGCAGATTTGACAAAAGTTATTATCTTCGGAAGCAAATGGTTTCAGAATCTGCTGCACTGAATGAATAGCTGAAGTAGGAACCTTGTTGGCCTTGGACTCTTGCAAGTCAGTGTCTGGTTGTTACTTTTGTGGGGCTTCTCCTTATATTAGCATCTGCCCGTTAGTTTTGGTTCTTAGTACGAGGGGCTTCGCCTTGTATTAGCATTTCCCATTAGTTTTTTTTGGAACTTTCTGCAGTAAATGCCTTGTGTTAGCATTTGGATAGTTTTGTTGATGTTATAACATGTCTATATGCATATAACAATCATTCAAAAGTGCTAGGTACTCAAATATTATCCAGAAATCAGATGTTTTAAGATCGAAAAAATCATAGAAAAAATTACCAACGGAATTCCCAGGGAACTATCAGTATTATTACAAGAAAGGAGGGGTATATGAAACATGAGCAACCAATCAAATATTCACTAGCAGTGGCAAGTTAGGCTTTGGGCTCAAATCAGGGGAAAGAGGAGCCAACTTTTTGCTAAAACTTGCAACTTACCAAATTGTGAAGTCAACAATATTGTACTGCAATTTTTACTTTCTATTTTTAAAGAAAGAAGGAATTGAGAAGATTATGTACATTACGCTTATTGTTGGATGAAGTTTAAGAAACAAAGAGAATAGTGTATGCCTCAGAAAGAAGGCATCAATCAAAATCTCCCTCAAGAGTTTCAGATCATTAATCATCATAATATTCATCCAGCAGTTTGTAGAGTCCAACAGTTTCTTCCCGTGGTGTCTGTGAACCTTCAGCCCCAGCTTCGTTATTGTCATCGCCTGATGTAGGAAGCGTCGGAGATGAGAAATCTAAGCACATTCCTCTTATTAAGTTCTCGTAGGAAGCTGAAAGGTCTTGTGAGGTGAGCTGATGATACTCCACTAGCTGATGAAGGCATCTGTTTTCTCTTACCAAATTTGCGTTTTCATTTGCCAATCTAGACTTTTCAGCAAGAAGTGCTTCCAGTTGAAGCCTCACCTAAACAACTTAAACATTAGCTAAGTGTATGCTAAAGCATTAGTTGCATATGTCCTCAAGTATTGCACTACCCTTTGCTTCTTTTCCAGTTTATAACTTAATGTTATATGTTAATGCGCAATTAATGTATTAATGTGTGAAAATAAGATGTAGAAATGTAGCTGAAAATGTTGTTTGATAATAAGAAAAGAGAGAGTGGGGCAAAAACCAGATCATCTTCTTCTGGGCGTAATCCTTTTGAGAATCCAACACGAAGCTGTCGATTCTCTTCCTCTAAAAGGATGCAACGATCTTGCATAAAGCATAAATCTGATTTTATTGATTTCAGGTCTCTTGCCAGTACTGCAGCTTTGGTTGCCATTGAAATTGCAATCTTGAAAAGTAGCAAAATTAGGTCATACCAAACATTCTTCTATCTTTTTCAAGAAAAACCAAACCTTTACTTACGTTTTTAGCTTTTTTAATCTTCACAAGCTCTTTGGAGCTGGAAGTATCATCCTCCTTAACATCATTGTCAGAGGATTCTTCAGGATCCAATTTTCTCTTTAGCCCCCTCTTTCCGTCCATATTTTCTTCATTAGCTGCTTCAGCGGTGTCTATGTTCTGTGGCTGTAGTTCATTATTTTTGGCTTTCTCCAGATTACATTGCAGCATTCCAGTCAATGTGGGTGGCCCAGAAAGATCTCTTGCTCTCTGCCAATTGTAGATCCATTTTACATAGTTCCATTACAGAGTGTGAGTTCTTTACATTATGCCTTATGGGATCAGAAAATGTAGACGGTTAGTTTGAAAATATATGGAATTTAATAGCAACAAAACAACCTACCTGCATAGCATTCTCTAAATTGGAAGACAGTTGACAGAGGGTTTGAGCTACAGAGTCGAATCCTTGGAGCAGAAGCGAAGAATCTTCCTTCAGCAACTTTACCCCTTCCATTGATACCAGATCCTTGAAAGGTTTGTTCACAACCAGTCAAAAACTCATTACGAAAAAAGATAGAGACAATCCCCCCTCCCCGGGACCACTCATACACTTTACTTGAACGGGAAAAGGCAACTCAATTAATCAATCAATCGTACCCATTATTTCCCAACGACATCAAAAGCTATCTACTTTTTCGAAAAAGTGGGAAAAAGCAACCTACTTTTTAGAAAATTCAATTATCCAACAGACGGTTGAAAGAAGCTCAAGATAATTTAAAAAAGAAAAAGAAAGGAAGAAAAAAAATGTGTCTTCGTACATATGCACCTGATCAAGAGTGGGATTCTTATTCTGAATGATTGTATCAACTCTGCTGCGGAGAGTGATCCAGAAACGCTTATCTGAAGATGGACTGGACATTTGAGGAAAACCCACGAAGGAATCTGATTCGTGCAGCTACAGGACAATCCAAATTCAGGTGTACAATATTCGATTACGAGGCATTAAGATAGTAAAAATAGAAAGAACAATCAAAAGGGTTAAAAGGAAGGAAACCTGGTGGAGGCAAGCAGGAGGAGAGGACGATTCAATTGAAGTAGTTGCCATTAGAATCTAGAGATCGTTCTTGGATTTGGAAAGAGAAAAAGCAACTAAGAAAGTAGTTCACAATGAAAGAGAGATAAAAGGAAGAGAAAAGTGAAATGGGTAACGGCTACTTCTGCCGGGTTTGGTATTACGTTTAAATAGTGTCCCCATGTCGCCGACGTAACAACGTTCGAATTCCTCATATGGGCTTTGAGCACCTCTAAACTTTGGGCCCAACCAAGGGCCTTGTTATCAAATCTTAGTATGTCTACATTATTTTATTGCGACACATTCTTTAATTTAGATTTAGATTTAGGTTGTAATAGGAGCTTATGTTTGGTTTAGACAAAGTTGTACGTCAGCTACTAAAGGGAGAACGCCGACTTGCCATTAAACTGGAGCTACCAGAACTTATAGAGCAGATGGACATACTGCTATAAAAAAGCATTACCATGTTCCGATGTTCGAACGGAAAGCTATAAAAATGAGCTATTGAAGGCAGTCTCTTCACTCTCTGCGCGAGGAAGAAGTCCTGCAGTTCTCCGTTTCACATTAACATCAGCAGCTTATGTTTGGTTTAGACAAAGCTGTCCAGCTTATTATTAACAACAACATTACCCCATTGTCTTAAAGGCTCCCACCTATGACGGGATATAGAAATTCGGATGTACGCAACCATAACCATGTGTTAGAAACACATAGATTATTTTCCGATGACTCATAACGAAAATTACGTGTCGACAACTGCTGCTTCACTATATAAAATGCAGTGTGTAAATAGGAAGAGCACTCACTGTGGAAAAACATTTTTACAATCATTTTTTCTTTTATATTGTACACTATAAACCTTAAATTTAAAACCAATCTATAAAGTAACACTGCATGTCAGAAAAAATTGAGGTATAAAGCCAAAAAGAGAGAATTTAGAAGAACAACTAAGCTTTTTGTATCTTTTACTTTTGGTTCTCTGTCTTTTTCTGGTTGATTCTTCTTCCAATCCACGATCGTGGTGCATTCACTCAATGATTCTTCGACGAAAACGATCATTTCTTATCAACAATTCAACTGACATTCATATCAAGTAAACAAATCTCAATACCAGAAGGAAATTTTCTCTTTGATTCCTTCTTTCTTCAATTCCGGGTTTGGAACCTATTTCTTCGTCCTCACAAAGGGACATGAACTAAGTCACGATAAAAAAAAGATCGTGGCTCTAATCCAGCGATCTGTAATGAGTTCCCTCGAATCAAGACGAGGGAGTAAACTAGCATATCCTGGCTCTACAATTTACACCAACAAATTCCTCACAACTAATACGTCATCCAGATTTGTCGGATCTCTATCTTCTATAAATGGGTTCAGGTGAAACCATGACCACCAAGGGGCAACACCAGCCGGAGTTAGAACTCACTGAATTTCGGATGCTTCCAAATTAGACACTGAATGGCTTCCTTATTTAATTTTTCCTCTGTACAATCTTCGGCCTCAGCCCGACCAGGTCAGCTGGACAGAACAAAACCCATTATATCTATCTCCGCGAGTCAGTTTGGGTTGGTCTAGTAAGTGCAGCTACAAAAAACTGGCGTGTTTTCGGTAAAATGCGTTGAATCAAATGTGAGTACCTGCATCAACATATCTTCAGGCAATACATAGGCACAAAACTGCTAACAGATTTAAGGAACACATCTGTCCACATCCACAAGGGAGTGAAAAGTTCCACAAGCGTGAAAGTAGGTAGCATGCAGCATAAGTTGTCCTTGAAAATGTTCAGAAGACCTTTAATGAATGTTCAGTATCATTATCTTTTCAGTTGTGTCATTTGTAAATGTGAGATTTTCCTTTATCTTTTTACAACTCAAGTCATGGAATTGGAGTAATTTGGAATTGGAGTAATTAAACGGAGAAGAGAGCCGTTCAGGATAAACTGTAAAAGGTAAGAGATGGCCAACATACCATGGCATGACGCATTTGTCAAAGTTTCCCAAGACGAAGTGAATACAAGCATTCCTCAATGATACAGCATTGAATGCTTCTGACAAATCAAACGTCACAGAAACATTGTCCACTGCTATATCCTGTAAAACAGGAGACAAAATCAGATATTTCCTGCAGTTACACTGATCACCCAAGCATATGCACATCCTCCATTATGACCTGCGCAATGGCGTATTCACAAAGACGCTTGAGGCCTTCCAAAAGATACTGGTCTGCAGCTCTAAGAAGATCCCGAGCAACATCTAAGTTCACATTGACTGATCCAGTGTATATGTATCTGGCAATCAAATTATAGTTGTAAACTATTTATATTTGTGAGGACTCTGATGCACGTTCCAGATTCAGCCATTTTCCAAAAACAGTAAAGGGGGAAAAAATTCATACCTCATCATTAGCTCAAAAACATCCCATCTAATGTTTGGAATCTCTATATCCTTCGCATCTCTCTCCTACAAATTCACCAACCAGAGGTTATGTATCTCCTCGTCCATTTGATCATGCAAGATCACCAGTGACACTGTACAAGATGTCAAGGCCGGTAAATTATTGTCCAAAGGGAGTCCTGGAGCCTTGAGAAAAGTCAAAACTTCAAAGGGCCCAAAAAAAATTAAATAAATAAATAAAATGGGCAAAGGGATCATGTCAATCTCACCCTGTAACCTCCATCAAACATCGCACGGAATGCATCAGAAGAAGCAAGTAAACAGATTCTGTGAGCATAGAACCTTTTTCCTGAAAAGTAGACCACGTCAACAACTAACACTCAAGCGTGTTTTCAATATATGTGATCGGCTATATGGATCAATCATTTCTCTTGCACTTTATTTTTTTTATTTTTTTAATCTTTTTGAGTCGTAGTCTAAATCATACTCTACTTGTGTCTCGTCATACCTAATGCATAATATGCGCATTTAGAATAAGTCTCTTTCAAAAATATCATATCATATCAACCATGATTCCACCCTAAGTACCTAAATTTCTCAATTAAATCTTCTACCCTCTACACAACATCGACTACGTGAATTAATTGTCTTCATTATGTTCTATCATTGATCATATGATCGACAATTGGCCTATCATATCCTTCTTTATTATCTCTCTCCATGTCTTCTTTGGTATATCTCTCCCACGTTTAACATGAACCACATTCATTTTCTCACACAGCCTAATATGTGCATCTCCAATACGCCTTTACACATGCTCGCACCATCTTAACATTGACTCCCTCATCTTATCATCTAAAGGAACCACCACAATATTTCTCCTTATATGTTTGTTGCTTATTTTAACTTTTCATATATGTTCATGTATCCATCTTCACATTCTTATTTCCACCCCTCACATCCTTTGTTCATGCTCATAATTGGTTGTCCAACATTCAGACTCATACATCAGTGCAGGTCTTGCAGCCATCCTATAAAACTTTTCTTTAAACTTTAAAGGTATTTTCTTATCACAAAAAAGACCTGACGCCCACTTAACCACCCTGCACATACCATATGATTCACATACTTGTCAATTCATCCGTCTTTCTATAGTATAGATCTTAAGTAGCTAAAAACTCTCACTCATATGAATCTCTTAATCTTCTAGTTTCACACAAGGTTCCAACGTCATTCTTTTGTAGCTAAAATTAAATTTCACATATTATGTCTTCTTTCGACTCAATTTGAAGCCATTTTCCTCTAGTTTCTGCCGCTAACATCCCATTTTAACATTGACCCATTCACTAGTATCATCCACCAACACAATATCACTTGCAAATAACATACTCTACAGAACTCTGTCCTGAATGCATCGAGTGAGCTCGTATATAACTAAGAAAATAAATATGGACTTAATGTAGATTCCCGATGTAAATCTACTGTAATAGAGAACTCTCTTAGTCCTAGATCCTTCTGCTTACCATCACATTCTCATACATGTCTAATAATTTCTATATATGGTACTCTAACACCTTTCTTTTCTAGCGCTCTCCACAAAATCTCTCGTGAAGCATTATCATGTCTTTGTCAAGTTAATAAAGACCATGTGTAAATCTTGTTTCTTCTTTTGATATCTTTTTATTCTCAATAGATGAATAACCTCCATTATTGACCTTTCCGCCAAGATTTAAAATTGCTTTTTAGATATGCTAGTCTATTTGTGAAGTCTTTTCTCAATCATTCGCTCAGATAGTTTCATTGTCACTCATTAACTTAATTCCACTATAATTTGCATAATATCCCCCTTGTAAGTTAATTTGCATAATCTTATATATTTCATTTTTTTTATTATATAGAGGTACTAAAGTGTTTTTTTCTCCACTGAACATGCATCTTTCCGGTCTTCAAAATCTTGTTAAGAATATTCGTGAGTCATATATTACTTTCTTTCCCTAGATATTTCTAAGACTTAATTGGAATACCGTCGGTTCTAATTGTTTTACCATTCTTCAACTTTTCTTAAAGCATCTTCTACCTTTCTCAATCAAATTCTCCTGATATATGTTACATTTGTCTTTTTCTAAGTTATGTAACTTGACATATACGAGTTCATCTCCCATTTATTCATTGAAAAATTTCTCAAAATTTCTTTTTCATCTATCTTGTATTGTCCTTTCTTCTACTAAGATCTTGCTAACTTCGTCTTTAATGTATTTAACTTGATTCAAATCTCTTGTCTTTTTTTTCTCTCGCTCTAATAATTTTATACACATCCCTGTCGCCTTCTTTCGTGTACAATTGCTTATAAGAATCCTCAAACGCTTTTAATTTGGCTTCACTTACTGCATATTTAGCTTTTTTCCCTCAGGAAACCTATATTATTTCCAATTCTCTTGATTCCTGCAATATTGAAGTCCTTATAACTAGCTGTCTTAACTTTTACATTGTCTTGCACTTCTCCTTTCCACCACTAAGATTTCTTATTTGCAGATGCTCGACCTTTGTTTTCTTAATATTCTATGTCAAATACAAACATCAAACATTACAAGACGATGTTGCATTATTAAACTTTTTCTTAGGATCACCTTATAGTCATTACAAGCTCTTCTATCTCGCTTCAGAGTCATAAAATAGTCTATCAGCGACTTACTTGGTCCGATTTTGAACGTAACCAAGTGTTCATCTTTTTTGAAAAAAATTATTAGTCACACTACGCCTTGAAAATCTTCCCAAAATTGAACCTTTATTACTCTCAAAATTAAGGGACATATACGCTAATAATATTGATTCTTTATTTCCAAGCACCAACTTAAGTGTTACAATTCTATCCTTTTTGCTAATAACACTACTACTTCATCTCTTAATGGGATATCTACAATAACTCCAACTCAATTTATTGTCTTATTATTTCTTTTGTTTCAGAGTTTATATTATGACTTATCCACCAATTCCTGTTAGAGTTCTAATTTTCCAATTCGTAGTCTAATAGTCTTACCTAACCTAATAGTACCTCGCCTAATATTTAACTTACAACCTACGAACTCTTGCGAATTTTTCACTGCGTTCGAGCTCTCTAGGATGAGACCTTGCTTATTTGACATTACATCCAGACCCCTCAGATGCAGCTATCCTTGCTAAGACCCCACATTCGGACCACACGATGCGCTTCATGTAAAGAACGTCCTAGCATTAGTTACCAAAAAAAGTGTATGCTTCTTCTTGCCCTCACCATTTGGACTATGGGATGGGGACCTTGCTTATTTGACATTACAACTAAGCCTTCCAGAAGCGCGGAGATACTTGCCGAGAACACATTCGAACCATACAGTGCATTCCATATGAGAAATATCTTAGCACTAGCATAATTTCTTGTTTGATCCGTAATCATATTTAAGACAAAGTTTTATACTGGCTGTCAACCTAACACAACTTTCCTCCTTTACCTGGGGTTTGAGATCGACAAGTCAAAAACTCGACCAGCCAGAGTTTGAAAAGTAGACCACATATTAAAACAAAATATAGAAACATGCTTTCAAAGTACAAAGAGAGAAGACTGTTATTTACCTTCAATTAGAAATGTCACATCTGATAATGTAGAATTATTAACGTACTGCTCACCTAAATACACCTGGCAACAAAATTCAGATCACGAGGCCTTTCTAAATATGTTTACGCAAACAATTACATCCTGGTTTCAAAAGTCAATTTCAAGCAGAATTCAGAAAGTAAGTCCCAGAAGAAACCTGACAGAAGTGTATTGAAATTAGCAAAATTGTGAAGACGGTCTCAGGTAGACAATGAAGACAAGTTTCTTAAACGAGGTTAAAGGAGGGCAAAGTTCTTGGAGGCGCGCAATCAAACCTTCGTCCTCCAACTTTTCCCAACCTCAAAAAAGAGTGATGGGATTGGTTCGGGGAATGGAAGAAGCTAAACAGACTGCCTAGCAATTACACCACTATCAGTTAGTAAGCAATATGGACACAAGCAAACTCTGGTTTATATTCTTTTTTTTTTTTTTTTGTAATTTACTCTGGTTTATATTCAAATAGCTATTGAAATAGCAAACAGCACAGAAAGGGATTTGGGGAATCTAAAGGTCTAGATATGCATGCACACACAGGCGGCACGCTACACACGAGGCTCTATACAGTAACTACCAAAAAAGGAAAGGAAAAACACACACATATATCCAGGTTGACATCAAAAGAGTAGAGTATAAAAATCTGGATTTTGATTATTCCAGAAATATGGATTTTGATTGCTAATCCTACATTGAAAGTTTATCCAGGTTGACATTAAAAGAGTAAGGTATAAAAATCATGTCGTGTTAAAAATTCTGCTTTCAGAAAAAGAGGGGGGGGGGGGGGAACGATCTTAGGTTTCAATAAGTATTTCAAGTGACGTGGAAATCATACCCACCTGAGGTGTTGGTGATGGAGGAGCTGCATCAATGTGAGACAGCGTACTAGCTTTATTGGACAACTTGAACAGCGCATTAGAAGCATCCTTCTGGTGTTTTAAGTTTGTGCATTCAAGGAGTTCCAAAAGTAAATCTAATCCTGCAAAAGCATAATAGCACGTCGCATGTCTAGTCAAATTTGAGGGATCATAGTAGCAAATCTAGCAAAGCCAGGATGGAACAACACAGAGTTCCATGGGGATGAGTACTTTACCATTACAGTCGATAAAAATCATTCTCTGATCGTCAGGAGAACATAGATGGGCTAGAGCCAAAGCAACACGCCTTTGAACAATCTTATCTCCAGTGCGAATTAAATATAGCAAATGGCTCAAAACCTGTCACTTAAGAAAAAATTCAAAAGATACATACATATATCAACACAAAAATGCGCACACACACATATACAAAAGGACACATGAATGGGAAATCAAGACACCATCCTCCATCTACATAGCTACAATTGAATACAGTCAACCCACCAGAAACCCCTTGGAGGAATCACAGTTCATCGCCTCATAACTACTCTGCTTCAGGAATTTACACCAAAATTAATGCATAAATGAACAAAGACTACCAGATGTTGACCATCAGAAATCAACATCAAGATAAGAGGAACTACAGTCCATCACCACATGGATGCTCTCCCTGACCTAACTTGAGCAAATACTGTTTAATTAAAACATAAACAGATAAAAGGTACCCAACAATGCAAAATCTGCAACCCTTTCCAAGATAAATGAATCTTTCTGACCACGTCCTATAAATCTTAAGTGCAACAAATCAGTAAAATACGTCAATGGCGAAAACCAAGGGAACCATTCCTCTGACAAACCAGTAAGTCATACTGAAAGATAAATATCTGCAGACCTGAGAACTCTCAAAAAGGTATGGATGTTAAGTAGGACTTACTCGTCCATCGAATTTTTCCTCTAGTCTCTTCAACGTTTTCGCTACACAATCTCTAGTTGGCTGCAAATATAAAGCAATTTATAATAGAGAAGGAAATTTATTAATATTTCATTTATAGCATCAGAATCAAATGAACACATTGATTTAGAATTTGAGCAGACCTGGACAATAAATTCACCATCCTGAAGTTTTTGAACTCCTCCAACCTTGATCAAATCTGCAACATTCTCCTACAAGAAGAAAAAAGCATTACAAGGTAAGATGGTAAGGAGATGAAGCATCAAACAGAATAAAAAATAAAGGATCCTAAAAGGAAAATCGAAAAACCTCATTATCAGCAAGCCCGTAGAGTGCAAATGCAGAATTATGCTGTAAGGATCCATTTTTAGACTCCAGTAGCTTCAGCAATGGTACTATACCACCAGTGTGAGCAATACCAGCTTGGTTGTGTGTATCCTAAGATTCAAATACAATTTAGTCAAACAGACACAAGAGAAAGCTCGAAGATCAGTACATCAAAAATCACATGATATAAATATCCATCTGACAAAGGAATCATCAAGTCCCAATGAGTAAAATGAGTCTCAACAAGGGTAACTCTTATAACAATCAAGCTTTCAAGTTCAAATTTAAGACAGAGTTCTGAGGATCCTATTATTTACAAATGACATTGTGTTGGTGGATGAGACTAGTCAATAAGTCAATGCTATGCAAGAATGTTGTCGGGAGAAACTAGAGGATAATGACTTCAAATTGAGTCAAACGAAGACGGTATATAATATTTAGTTTTAGCAACAAAAGAATGACCTAAGAACCTCGTGTGAAACTAGGAAACCAAGAGATTCACCTGAGTGAGACTTTTAGGTATTTAAGATCTATACTATAGAAAGATAGATAATTGACAAAGATGTGAATCACAGGGTACAGACAAGATGGTTCAAGTGGAGAAGTGCGTCGGAACTTTTTTGCGGTAAGAAAGTACCTTTAAAGCTTAAAGGGAAGGTTTACAGGACAAAAATAATACTCCACACTCTTATATAATTCTGAATGTTGGACAGTCTATTATGAACATGAACAAAAGAACGCGGGTGATGGAAATTAAAATGTTAAGATGTATGTGTGGATATACGAGGAAAGCTAAAATAAAAAATAAGCATACAAGAAGAAAGGTTAGAGTGGCTCCTATAGATGAGAATATAATTGAATCAAAGTTAAGATGGTGTATGACATGTGCAAAAGCATCCCACAGATGCACCTGTTAGGTGGTGCGAGACAATAAATAAGGTGCATGTTAAACGTAGAAAGAGACCAAATAAGACATAGAGAGTGACAATATAGAAGGATATGACTTATACAACAATTCGGAAACATATAATCAATGACAGAGCACAGTAGAGACAGTTTATTCATGTAGTTAATGTCATATAGAGGGTATAAGATTTAAGTGAGAATTTTAGGTACTTAGGCCTGAATCACGGTTGAGATAACAATGGTTTTGAAAAATACATATTTTAAATGAGCATATTATCCATTAGATATTAGGAGATACACAAGGAGGGTAGAATTTAGACTGACCCAAAAACAAAAAAAACATAACAAAGAAAAAATAAATAAAACACAAGAGAAATAATTGATCCATATGGCCGATCACATATAATGCAAAAAGGTTTGAGTGTTTTGTTGTGGTAAATATGAAGAAGTATACCCGGTGTATGAAAAAAAAAATAATGGTATTATGCCACAAAATGCTGAACCCTCAAGGAAGATCAAACAAATGGTGGCAAATTATCCATGATGCCAGTCTTTTGCTTCATGACATGATGGAGATTAAGGCAATAAAGGTCCTAAAATAAGTGGGAATCTGACCTTTCCAACAAAAACTGATCAACTCTTCTTTCAACTGAATATAAAAGTTCTTACCACACAGAGTACAAAATGATATATTTTAACCTTAAGCAGAAAGGGGAGAATATACTGAAACTTCAGTAAATTGAAATAAGCAAACAGTTGAGAAGGAAATTACAAGAGCACGGCAAACTATTTAAAATTAACCACCTGAGCCAACCTCCCTAATGCAAAAGCTGACATTTCCCTCAGTTGAGGATCTGGTGATTGAAGCATGTCAATCAGAGGCCCCACTGCACCTCTTTGAACGATGTGTACCTTCAGAACTCAAGTTATTAAAAACAATATCCAAGGTGAAAATAAAACAAGTACAATGTGAAGATATATTCCTCCAACCTTGCAATCAGAATCTGTTGCTGCAAATTGACCTAGCAGCAAAGCAGCCTCTCTTTGGCTCTCAGAACAGCATGAACTGAAGTGCAATAAACCACAAGAGTGAGTCGGTATGCTTTAAAAGACTGTCAGACCCACACTGACAAGATACCTGAGTAGGCTAATGACAGGTTGCAGAGCTCCAGCAAGGAGAACTTCTTTCTTGATATTAGGTGAAGAATGGACTAAGTTCCCAATAACACCCACCTAAATACATTACAACAATTTCATGTGAAGGAAAAGAAACTGAACAATTGGTGCAGCCAAACACATACTATTGCATCCAAAGAATTACAACATAAACTTACAGCTTCATAGTGGATAGCAGCGTCCTCAGAGCGAAGCATCAAAATAAGAGTTGGTAGAGCATTGCATTCCACTATCTACAGTTGAACATTTGATCGAAAAAATCAATAAAAACACAACGAAATTGTAATTGACTAAGACCACTATCCACTGAGTATAAGCATCACCTGATTCTTATTTTCATCATTTTTAAAGGCAAGTGTTCTTAGAGCTCCAGCAGCTGCTCTCTGCACCTTTGAGTCGACAAACTCAAGCAATTCAACAAGAGGAGGAAGGGCACCTTCGATCCTAAATAACATTAGAGAAGCATGGGATCAATACGACATCTTAGAAAGATCATGCTCTTCTAAGAATCTTAAAAAGTTAAAATATCACCTAACACGAGATTTTATACTGCTATTCTCGTGAGCCAGGTTGGTTATTGCATCTGTTGCCCTCCTGATAACACCAATGACTACTCTTGAGTTTTGGCAGATCCTGTGCCTTTTTAAGAGATCCACTAAATGGGGCAGTGCTCCAGCATCAACAATGAGATGCTGATGTTCCGGCTATCGATAAAACAACAGTAGAAAATCAATTCCATCAGATGATAAATCGAATACTATAAATAATATAACTTAAGAAACAACCAACAAAAGCTTGCTGTCTTGGGCACACAAATTACTCAAAAAGAATATGGGATTGATAAAACATAAAAACTTTACAATAATTCACTTAAGAAGTTACATCTACAGGAAAACAAAACCAAAAAAACGGAAAAGGTAAATAAACTATCAAGTAAAATAAGTGCATAGCTTCAAGGACAACCTACCTGTTAAAAATGCTCAGTGAAATTGCTAATTGAGATTAGACTTATATTTGGTCAGTCAATCATACTTATCAAATAGCATTATCACTCATCATAAGAAACAATTCAAGTAAGACAAGAGTTCAAACATGGCAGCCTATTGTTCCAAGAAACAGCTGTCAAACGTGAGGAATTCAACATGCATATTAAAATGATGCCGTAATGTAAAATTTACTGAAAATTTGAACTGCATACACGATCTTAAATCAACTGAATTATCTACTCAAAAAAAAAAGGAAGATTGAAGTTTTATCTATTAAGCACAAATTAACGAGTGTTCTTTGCATAAACAGGAACAAAAACAATCAACCATGGCAAATAGTTTCCAACAGGATAAAATAATGCTTAGCGTGCAACATACATAAAACAGAAAAAGGAAAGGGTATTATTTTCTGTTAGAACATTTTGAAAGTAGATTTAATGGTAATGAGAATAATGAAGAGTAATTAAAAAATTAAGCACCTACTTTAATTGCAAGACCTAGTGTGAAGGCACTTCCTTTCTCCACCTCGAACTCATACGGTATAACCCCGTTCTCTCCTTCTCTACTGGTGGGTATAAACGGGGACCGGAGATGACGCACAAGGGTCGGAACAGCACCACAATCCACAATCACATTGACAATGTCCTCTGAAAATATAATCTCTCAGACACAATGATAACTCAATGAAAACAAACAAAAATTTTAACAAAGAGCAAAGAGTGATGCGAAATATAGGTGATAATAATTTCACAATATTCAACTGATAACCAGTATACCGTTTTTGGCTAGTTCGGAGAGAATATGGATCGCGCGTTTGGAAGCCGCCCGATCCGCCTCGGACGAAGAAAAAGAAGACTCGAGAATCTCCACTTGAGTGCGGACCTCGCGGACGAGATCTTGGTGAGCATCGTCAGTGGAGAAGGGGTCGATCTTGTGATCATCATCGAAATCTTGGTCAAGTTTCCTCTTCAAACTCCTTTCTGCTGAACTTGATGATAATTGTTCAGAGCTATTGTGACCATGGCTCTCCATGGGAGTGTGGGCAAGGAGAGATCCCCGCAAGAAGAGAGAGGGGATGAGGAGAGAAAGAAGCACTTGGTGGGGGAGTGCAGAGAATGGATAGATCCCCTCACCGATCTCCCCTCACCGCGTACGTGACCGCGCGACACGTGGCACCGCACGGTGAGGAGATCTCACCCCGTGAAGAGAAACGAGTGGTTGCAACTTTACACCAAGGGGCAGTTTGGGAAAGAAATAGTAGTAAATAGGAGTTCGCGTGTTGCAAAAGGTGGCGAGGTGCTTTAACGCTCCGGACCGAAAAAGATACTATGTAAATCAAATAATTTAATAAATTTTTATTTGAAAACCTTATGACTTAGCTCAGGCATTGTCTGAGTTCTAATTTGTTACAGTATAAAAAACTAGGCGTATGAACCAAACATTCATACAGTAGCTATCAAAATTTGAATCAATAACTTCAAATGTTTTTTATCACTTAAATAACTTTAAATGTATGTATATACATATATACATACATATAAAGAAGCGATATCCATTAAGTTAAGGAAATGAAGAGCTTGATACAGTGATTTGGTTGGTTCTCGTTCGTCTTCCCTCTCATAGTAAATTAGTGGGCTTCCTCTTCAGACGTGTCCTCGACCGCCTGACAGTTTTTCTGCTTTTGGGAGCAGGTGTGCTTGGTTGCTGGGTTTTCCTTTTCCAAAAATATATTTTCTTTGAATAACAATATGAATAATATGCATTAAGTTATATAGACTTAAATTACACAAATCAACGTAGCGATGTTTTTCCTCCTTTTATTTTTTATTTTTACAAATGATATATATTGAGACGTTAAAAGTTTTGTTGCGAGACGTAAGCGTTTATCTTTCTCTAAACACATGTTATTAACTTAATTTTTCTAGTTAATTTTGTATTACTTTATTTGAAACAAAATTTATCAATTTATTTTATCAACATTTTTTTCCATAAAATCGTTATCCTTATTGACTTTTCATTTCAATAAAACGCTTGAGACATACTTTCTAAAATATTATACTTGTAATTGAATGTCAATTTGAGCCGACACGGTATTGGCCCAATCTATATGGGCCGAGGATCTTCGGTTATGAGGAAGTTGGGCTCAAGCAAAGCTTCATTCACATTTATAGAATGGCTTAACTCATACTCGTAATAAACATCAAATTAATAAAACACGTTTTTATATCCTTAATGTTATTTTTAAAATAAAACACAATATAAATAATACCAAGACAAATTTTAAAGAAAACTACAACCAGAACGAATATAATCAAAATATTCTTCGACTAAAATGGCTGTTTTTTTTTATTTCTTCTAAATGATGCTTGTAAATTTGTTGACTTCTAACTATTTAAACACCGGATAATAGAAACAAGAGTTTCTCACTTTACTGAAGAAAAAAGAAAGGGAAAAGCTCAAAGGTATTATATCTTCCTTCTTCAACTCTATTCATATTTATATGTGTGAGCAGCTCTTTGTTGATTATGATGTCCACATGTCGTCCTCAATGTCATCAATCTTACTTGTCTTTACTTGATTGGATAATCACCTCACCACATTGCATAGTTGACACCTTCAAGAGATATGATTGGAACACTTTAACTCTTATCTTCATGTTGAAAAATTCTGCAGAAACTTTTATAGAATCAAGTGGTTTAGATAGCCACTTCTTTCTTCACCTTTTGCTCAACCATCACAACAACTTGGTTGGAATATGAGCTGACCAAATCAGTTGACTTTTAGCTTTCATAAACTGGATTACATGCCACCTTAGTTGTCAAGTGTGTAACTCCTTACTTACATGTTATATTGAAGTATTTTGGTTGGTCTGTGTGATATAGTGTTGCATATATGTGAAAATCTGATTTGTCTACTTCACACATATATATGAATTTTTTTAAATTTGAAAATGAGTAAGAAATCTGATGATGACCATTGGATCCATTGAGGCCATTTGAGAAACTTTTGGTCATTTATTAGCACTTTCATATATAGGGTAAACTTTGGACGAACATAATTCCGGCCGGTTCTAACCAACTTTCATATATAGGGTAAACTTTGAAGTTCTTGTATATGTTTGTATGTTGTTGGGTGCACCAATTGTCCCGTGGCGTAGGCCGGTGGGCGTAGGCCGTGTGGGCCAAGTCACAGTCGAATGCCGTAGGCGCTTGTGTGCTGAATGCACTATAAGGCTAGGGTATGCGCATCTCCTGTCACCAATTGGTTTTGGGAGAGATGGTAGCGCCTGAGGTCCTACAAGTGGTATCAGAGCGAGGTCACGGGTTCGATTCCCAGCAGGAGCAATTGCTGAGGGGGAGATTGTTGGGTGCAGCAATTGTCCCGTGGCGTAGGCCGGTGGGCGTAGGCCGTGTGGGCCAAGTCACAGTCGAATGCCGTAGGCGCTTGTGTGCTGAATGCACTATAAGGCTAAGGTATGCGCATCTCCTGTCACCAATTGGTTTTGGGAGAGATGGTAGCGCCTGAGGTCCTACATATGTCAGACATATAAAATATAACATTCAGTATTTCAACAAAAGGAGAGAACAAGAGTTCCTAACCGTGTACTCAGGATGTAGCTCAGCTAGTACTCGGATGATCGATTGCATCCAAGATTGTCGTTTCGAATTTTGGCAGCAACAATACGGGTGTTTGGATGCTACTGTCAGCTCCTTATACCAGAACATGTTTTGGCTCAGATACCTCGTGAGTAATTCAAGTCCTGGGCTTTTTACTAAAAATCGGTTGATTAATTTGATTTACATCATCTACAAACTTTCTTATAAAACTGGAACAGTAAAGACTTTTGTATCGAGGGTATGACACAGCTAGCTAAGAGTTCCCAAACTCATTGGATAGGAAAGGTACAGTAGAAAAATATGCAAAAATTTGGTGAATAGCAGAGCTGTTAAAATTCAGGCAGAATATGGCCTAAAAAGCTGCTGCCTCATTTTCAGGGATCTAAAGCTACTTCAGTTCCAGAGACTCTGAGAATGAAGGTCATCATTTTCTGTGTTTTCAAGAATCAAGATGCCTCATTTTTACTCCTTTCAGTCTTTCTTTTGTTCCCGAGCAGACAATACAACTTAACAATTCTTCTTAATTGGCGGAGATTTCATCGTTTTCCTTCTACTTTAATTTAAGTAGTAGTACATTTACTGTAAATGTATTACAATTGTTATTTTAAACCTGCCCTCTCTATAAATAATGTGTCGTGTCTGTCTATATGAATATATGTGTATACATATATATATATTTCTCATTTATTTTTCTCGGTAACTCTATATATGTTTGGAAGACATGAACCATGAGATTAAATTCAAGTCCTATTTTTAAGGTAATTATTCATAAATAAGGTGAAAATAAGGAGGGATGGGACGATGTAGAGAGGTGATGTGGTTATTGATGTGAAACATAATGAAGACAAAGGGAGATGAGGTGTGGCGGTGGCGTGCTACATTATCATGTATAGGTAAATACAAACAAAGGGGGACATGATTTTATCATAATCTTTGGGGTCAGGATATGCAGCTGCATGCAGACGCATTACTTTATTTTGTTGCTCCAGTCTTCTCCTTGTTCCAAGCATGCACGTGTGATTACATTGACTCACCCTCAATCGTCATCTCTTTGATGAGGGAGTGGGTTCTCCCCCACCTGTACCAGAGGCCTCTTAGCCAGGTGGGATATAAATCGAGGGATGTGTTCCACCGGCAGCCCTGCAAAGGGAGATGACACTCGAGACTCAGCCAACCCAGAGGCAACCCTTGTAATATTTCAACAAGGATTGTCTCCACACGGACTCAATCGTCATCTCTGGTTGTATATGTTATTATAAAAAGATGTTCTACTTGCACTATGGATCCGCGTTTGTACAGGGGTCAGAAAAAGGTTGGATTCCTTCGCGATCTGATGCACGTAGTCTTATCATAACAGTATAACCGTTTATTATGAGTACTTAAACTAAATCATCTTGAATTTTTGAATGACTGGGAAAGGACTTGCACTGGAGTTATACTCTTATGGGTCTTCTTAATTTTTTTAATATTCTTCAAAGTCCATTCTATATGTTTTTGTTTTCCTATCTAGAACCCTTGAGACTAACAACAACCACCCCAAAAAAAGACATGTAACGGAGCCTCTTATTTCTGTTTTCTTTAGGTGTACAAATCAAGGACATAACTAAATCTAAGATCTCCGAAAAGGCTTCTTTCCTTGGGAGACAAATGAACATGGGATCAGGATTAATGAATTCAAATGAGGATCAAGAATTGGCTGATCAATAAAAATAAAAGAAGGGGGAAAAATCCAAGAGTACGGTACCTATCATGATATGTTTTGATGTATTATTTGTCCCTACATCATGGGCAACGACAAGATGTCTGTAAAAATTTTCGACCTCTGAGCTTCTTTCAATCAGTCGACTTATCGGTATATATTTCATGAGCTAAAAGTACATATAGTTTTTTTTCTCAGATCTGATGGATTGATGTACTAATTTTAGAACTTATCTTTATATAGAGATTAGTCGAAGCATTAGATCTGCACGATTGGTGGAATATTCGTATCAAACAACTGATGAATTATTTTAGTAGTTGTTATTTTGAGATTCTTGATTTGAGAATTAATTCGCATTATTAATTTTGATTTATTATCATTATATTTGATTGGTTTTCTTCATTTTTTGACTTTTGAAATATGGTACACCCAACATTTTAGACATGGTATTGTGAGAAAATTTAATAGGTAAATACTATTTGAAGTCAGACAATGACCCTACGATACTTACAATTTCATTACACATAACTAGTTTGTTGTAAAACTTATACCAAGATATGACATTTACCAATTAATTCCTCTGATATTTTTCAACGAGCAATGATTGTTAGTTAGCCCTTTTAATATTTAAAATTTTAATCGCTTGGAAAAAAAATATATGGAACAACAGAGAATCTGTTTTTTTTTTTTTTAAGTACACCTATTATTATATAATCTTATTGATCTGTGTGGTGAAGATATAATCAAAATGATATCATGATGATGGCGTATAATCAATACATTTGTTTTAAGGTATTTTGAGTAGTAACGGTGGCACACAAGTATTCGAGGGTTTGAGCAACACCTACTGTTAAGGATGGGCATGGACATAGAATGTCGTCGCCCAACCACCGACCGACACTGGATGCCCATCATCTCAACTCTTCTTCCGCCTCTCCATTCGGGGGCCGGCTCAGCTATCTATATCCACCCTACCCACAATATATTCAATAATTCAAGCTATTTTACCAGACCAAATGCATGGTTTGTGGAGAACATCTTGTGTGGTTAACTGTGTAAGATCTCACCCAATCTAAGAGGCCGTTGGACTCTTGATTTACATCCTCCACGTAGCTCTTTGTGACTGGGATAGTGGGAGCTCTTCGGGTTGGAGTTCAACCTTTGCCAACAATAATTCAAGCTATTTATAACTTTCAAATATTTGATCACGTGTTTTGTATTCTCTCGCCAATTATATATGGGTATATCATATATCATATATGCAACACTAACATATACCGACAGACCTCGTGGTTGAATTTCATTGCAAGTTTTACTCCTCTTTATTAAAATATATACTGGATGTTACATATATTATATTGAATTAGGAGTATGTGACCAAATCACTAGAATTAAAAATCGGTGAAAACAGTCAGCTTGTTTGTCTTTATGTATTTTGTCTCAGGTGGTTACTTCTTCTGCAATCGACGGAGAGACATCAAGGTTCACCGGATTCGGATCCTCTCACCGTTAAAATCAACGGTGAAAAATGATCCTCTGACACGTATCCAAGAAGAAGGAATGGTGAAGGCTGATAAGGGACGTCTAGCCCGTAGGGAGGGTTTGGCTGGTTGAGAGGGCAATCAGTAGTGAGGTAATGTCATCCGAGGTTCACCCCTTTTTCTTTAACAGACCACAAGAGGCCAACAAAATCAGCTACATACAATGATACGTGTTTGAGTCGTGCAAGGATTCGATTTGGTTTGAATTGTTTGTATGCTTTTACTTTATGAGATAGTTATCTGCGAGTTATTATTATTTTTGAATCGTGTTACAAGATCTCAAAAGTAAAGCATATCTTAAATTCTAAACCAACTTGTATCTAAACATAACCCATTTTAAAGCTTTGGATTGAATCAAAACATTGTGGCGCCGGATCAAATTGTCGAGACAAAACCAAAAATTGGAGTGCAATAGGTGTACTTATGCCAAACAAGTAAATTGGAGTTGAGTACGTGGACGCTTGCTAGGAAATTGACCAAATGTGCCCACTTTAATTCCAGCTAAGTTCCAATAGTAAATACAAGGCCAGCATAGACAATTTGACAATTAAGGCATCTCGTGGCACAACAGGCTGTCTGCTACGGTCAAGCTCACACTTTTGCAAGTAGCCTTCACCGGTTCACCCATAGATTGGTTGACATTTACGTTCACTGGTCCCCACCCCGCCGTATCTCCCCCACCCCCACACGTCCAATTTTTTTATCCAATTATTAAGAACACATGAAGAAAAATCAATAGGTTGCTAAAAGGCAGGAGCAAACTCAGCAATGGAGGAAAGTTGAATCTGTGTTGTATTACTTTTCCGAATAAATAATATACCAACTTATATACAATGTGCTACTAACTTAACAAGCTACACTAGGCAGTTACAACTTTGCTAACTATACAATGCTTCAATATCATGTTTTGCAACCAAAATCTACTAGTTTTTCACAAAACGTGAGAGGAAATCATGTTTTGCAACCAAAATCTACTAGTTTTTCACAAAATATTTGATAAACCAAAAATAAACATCTGTTAGTCAACAGCAGGTTTTATGCATAAGGTGTTCAGCACAAGTGCACCGCTGCTCGGCCATATTGCACTTCGGCCTCGGCACTTCACTTTGTCATCAGATAATATGCTAAGGTTTTCACCTCGGCATCAAGTTTCAGCTTCGGCTGAACTTCACCTTGCACTTCGGCTGGGAAGTCAAGGTCCCATCAAAAGTGCCTAGAACGCAGAGTCTGCTCGGCACATGATCATCCACAATCTTATATCATTCATGGCCGAGGCTAGATTCATGGCCGAGCTCTAGCCTCGGCCTCGGCCTCATCAACCCTGTTAAGTTCAGACGATGTTTCTCAAATGCCGTCTGGGACCCACCAAGGTAACTCACCAGAATACTTTCCAGGTGTCAAGCATCGACTGGCTCAGTACAAACTCATCATAACAAGCCAACCTATACATCCTAGAGTCAGCTATTCACACAGCTATGATCTCAGGCTTTAGTCCCATCACACTGCGGCTATACAGAGGACTGGACCGCCATCTCAGATACATCACCATCACACCATCGGGCAGGGGGTCAGACCTCCTCAATCTTGGGTATAAATATCCCACTTTCCAGACGAGAAAAGGGATCCAACTTTTGGAACAACTTCTGGAGCCTTATCACATGAACTCCATCTCGGCCAATACATAAACAGCCCAAATATTCAGCAAGATCTGATTACATGTTTTATCTAAACCTTATTCCAGCATAAATTACCTATTCAAAACACCCACAACTGACTTAAGCGTCGAAGGGTTTTCCCGGGACAACGTTCTGGGATCTCTAACGTTTTTTCTTCCTTCTCAGGTTCCATTGACGGATTTAGACAGAAGATTAACGGCACACAACTCGGGTCATCTCTGATCCACCCGGTGAGCAATTCTGGTAACATCAATATCTAAAGTTAATTTTACTACTAGTTTTATCCGAAACTTTTACAAAATGCTTATAAAAAACCAATGTCCGATTCACCTTTATCTCATTCAACCTCCTACGTCGCCACACTCTTCATCAAACCCACCCTAAATCCTTTACCTCCTTCACTGCTTACTACACCAGCATCATTTCTCTCTGATGGTTTTACGGCCATCTCCTCCAACCTCCTCTAACGCTGCCTCCTCCATCAAACACACCAGAAATGCTTCACCTCCTTCACTACCACCACATTAGTATCAAATTCTCTCTCACGATTTCACCTCCATCCCCTCCAACCTCCTCTATCAAACCCCACCCCAACGCTACACCTCTTTCACTGCCCATCACACAAGCACCAATTCTCCCTAAAGTTTCAACTCCATCCTCTCCAACCTCCACGACCACCTCCTCCATCAAACACATCTTAAATGCTTCACCTCATGTTGCCCACCACATCAGCACCAATTTTCTCTCACTGTTTCACCTCCATTCACTCCAACCTTCTCCACTGCCATCTCCTCCATCAAACCTACTCTAAATCCTTCACCTCGTTAACTGGCTACCACCCTGTCACTAATGTTACCTCACGGTTTTACCTTCATTCCCTCTTGCATACTCTGTTGCAACCTCCCCTATCAAATCGACCATAAATCCATTGCCAAAAGACATAATATCATCTTAAGAATGACCATTCAATCATCTTTTATCATTGTTTTTCAGCTTATTGACTATCATTGACTAAACAATTCATAAACTTCATATTTGGATGGAAAAGAGAGGAGAGTATTTCAATGGTGATATGTAAAGGCGTGGGTGACGCATGAGGTGGGATGGTGCTGGATGAATATGATGACATGAAGAAAGGGGGTGGGTGACACGAAGGAGAGGGCTAAGGAAGAGGGACGGGGATAAAGGTGCCAAGGAGTGAGTGTTGGTAGAAGAGACAGCCCTGAAGGAAGCGATGGTTGTGGGGGCAGCGTGTTGGTGGAAAGGGTTGAAGGAGGGAGTGGAGGATGCCGGAAAATATTGGTTTCAGAAGAGAAGGGAGGGGAATACCTGAAATCACATGTCAACAGTAGGTAACTTAGGTTTTTTTGTATAGTTTTTGAATAAAACTTATCATGAAATTTGGCTTGGATATTCTGTAAAAAAAATGATAAACGCTTAGTTGCAAAATATGAATTTATGATGATTAACTAATGTTAGACGTAAGCTAACTACTTCCACGCGTCGTCTTTGAAACTATGTGCATGTGAGCTAATTCATTTATTTCCATCATCGCTCTGCTGTGATATCTCTTTCTGTGCACCACCATACAGTTTCAACATCTTTAGAGGAATTTTTAAGGGAACATTAACAAATGGTATATTCATGTGAAAATTTGAGTTTAATTTCACTTTAGCGCCAATCCGCTTCAAAATCTCTAAGTTGATACCAAATTAGTGTAGTCGGCTTGAGGACTATTTGTTGCTCCACGACTAGTAATCATACCGCAATAATAATTTTAGATTTAAAAGTATTTCTATTGAGACATTCATTAGTGCGTGCAAACCAAAACAACTTGGGACCTTCTAAAACAGGATAATAAACCGGCGTTGAGCTGATAGCTAAAAACGCATGTACACATAGTATCACTTTATTACAATGGTAACATAGCATGTGCCGAAATCAGCGAACAAAAACAGACATAATCTGCCTCTATAGTCCATAAACAGAGAATAGACGAGGGACCAGTAAATTCATAGAAAAGATCAACAACCGGTGACTTCTGTGCACGGCTACTAAGTAGTGGAACCGGATCCCCTGACCGTCACCCCTGTGACCCTCCTCGTGACCGTCCGCCACGTGGCAGCAGGGGTGGTGAGAATCCCACCCAACCTCACCACCCTCTGCTGCTACGTGGCAGCAGGTCCTTTGTTACCGCCCTAGTAAGGGGGTCAGGCGATTCCATCCGCTAAGTAGTACTCAACTGAAGAAAACGAGTGGAAGGAAATCCTCGGCTATACTGTGCCAGCCAAAAAAAAAATCTTGGAGCAAAAGACCATTAGTCGTGAGGGCTTCATTATCTCAGTCATAAGGACTATTGTGAAGGATGTAAATCAGGAGTCCAGCGGCCTTCTAGGTTCGGTGAGTACTTACATAGTGACTCACACAAGGTGTTCCCTGCAAACCAAGCCTTCGGCCTAGCACCAATGAAACATCCATATTGTGCATGTCCCTGAAATCGAACTCTTGACTTCTTGGATTAAATACCAACCCGAATACTAACTGAGCTATGTCATGGGTCACTAGCAAAAGAATCTTAAATAACAAACTCGGATTTATATAACGATTTTTTGTGATAATGGGTAACATTTGGACATACTATAATAGTGATCTCTATTTTTTTTTTATTATAATGGGGGCCGTATTTATTTTTACAAAATTTTGTGTGCTGATAAAGTCAATCTTGATTAAGTCAATTTTTGAGTCGGATGATTTAAAATGATATCCAAAAATAATTTAAATCAAAAGTCACTAAAAATGACCACAATTTTCAAACCAAATATAACCTATTCCAGTTATGGTCATTATTATAATCACAATTTTTTTTACTTTTTGACTTAATCATACTTAGGTTCATTATTTTGAGTCACTAACGCAATAGATTTATCATAATTCAACAAGTAATTCATAAATTACAAAAACAGGATGGTCACTATGATCCTCATATCGTGCTATTATAAATAATGCCATTATTTTGTGCTATTATAATCCTTACATTTTTATAAATAATGTAAAATGACTCACTAAATTGGTTGTGCTTTTTATATTGTGAAGTAGCAGTTGATCGACACAACTTGACGCAATTTTCATTATGGGTCATCGGGAAACAACATCTGCGTGTTTCTAACACATGGATATGGCTGCGTACATCTGATCCCCATACCTCGCTATAGGCGGTAGCCTCTAAGGCAATGAGATAATGTTGTTGTTGCAAAAGATGAAAATGAATGAAAAAGAAATGGCTTAAAAACTTTATGTAAAATATGATCATAATCATGATTCCTAGCGGAAGGGGCCTCAATAACCACATCGTATTATTGTAAACAATTACTTTAAGCATATTTCTCCTGATTCAAGGCAAAAACATGTTCAACAAAGAGAATTCACCTGAGCTTTATTTTGCTTTACTGAGAAAAACGAAGCAAAACAAACGAAATGACAATGACAAAACGGTAGTTATAATTAATCCAATATATATCAGAGGCCCAACTTATGAAATATAAAAACTGATTATAGACTGTGGATTACATTGGGGAAAAATCCCTAATCCATTTTGATTTAATGAGTAAAAATCATGATACAAGTATTTAGTTTTTCTCGATCGATTAATATAAAATAATGAGATAAAAGATGAAATAGATCATATCATCCGCAACAAATAAAACAACAGTACGATCCACGGATGGAAAATCTTGATGCGGCCCCACGACTTTGATGATCATACTACTTGTTCAATTACATAATTTTTTTTTTGAACGAATGGCCAATATTTCTAGCTTACAGGTCTCTACTGTCGCACCTTCTTCGTGAATGATAAAAATCAAGAGTTCAATGGTATCCTAAGTTGGTAAGATTTTGTCAAAGACCCATTACGAATTGATTATTGCAAACCGGTTCAACAACCCTCTAACCTAATTGGTTCAAATACAATGGCTTCAATATTACTGGCATAGACAACAGTATTGTACCTACGCTGACCTAGTTCGAATCTACGTATTTCTAAAACAATTTTCTAACTCAAATAACAATTGAAATATGTCCTGGACGCTACAAACTTTTCGGAGTTTCAGAATGTGAATGACTCAACTGGGTAAAAGTAAAATAACTCGATGCCAACCGACACAATTTTGTTCGATTATCCTAATGTTCTGAGTTTCCCCTCTTCCTGCTTCTTCTGTGACACTAGTATATCGGTGACGGGTCTTGCAAAGTGTGACCTCAAAAATTGCGATACTTCCTCTTCGGATTTTCTTTTTCCCCTCTTCTTCTCTTTGGATTAACTATGTTCTTGATTCAGGTCTTTTGGTACTTCTTAAATAATTTTGCAGTGCGAAACTTTATATTACACCCCCGTTCTAAATCGTTGTTATAGTTAATCAATATAGTTAATTAATCAAACATCAATTAAAATTAAATGGTAAAAATATTTGACATTATGGTTTGTCAAAAAAAAAATTTACCTCATTTATAACCAAAAAAATACTAGTGTAAAATGTTTTATGATTATGTTTTAATTAATGATTTACAAATTATATGTTTGATGATAATAGTAATATTTTACTAAGACGAAAAAGAAATGGAAGCTAAAGAGGTAGTAAAATTCTTTATTGATTGGATAATCGAGTGGCATAAGTCTCGATGCCGGACATATTACGAGCAGTAATTCTGACAAGACGCACATAACCTAAAAGCTAGTAGTAGTAGTAATTCCTAAGCTGGAAAAATACAGACCAGAAGCAAAATTAACGGCCGTTAGCAAGAGGGCTAACAGCAGTTTCCTTGCAAGGACTTGGGGGCACGCTGCTCCTGCCCGATGCAACAAGCCGTTGCACCAAACCCGAGATCCTCTGCCCGTTGCTCTCCGTCAATAACCGTTTCCCGCCAAACGGCAACGACTCCACCCCTCTCTCTTCCATTATCTCTGTTTCTCTCGCTCCGTTTCCGCCACCGTTGACCTATGAAATTTGCAACTCCGTTAACTTACTGACACCTTCACTTCTCCCAAAGTACATCCACTTGTACTGATTATTTTCTCACTTCTTTTAACATAAAAGTGAATAATAATAAAATTACAGAACAAATTTTTAGTTGTCCTATTTTCTTGTATTTACTAGTTAATCAATAATGTAATTATATATATAATTTTTATAAAGAATTTAGTTAGTGTTGATCACTATCAAGTTTGTCATATCTAAATGTAGCAAATGACCGGATAATTAAACAACATTTAATACCTGAATTCTGATGTAATCATTACGGTTCCAGCAGAAGGCGTTCCCAAGCATTTGATCGATAGTTTCAGAAATGCCGTCAACAACAATGCCAATGATTGACGACGTTGAGCAGGCGCCATTATGATCGAGCTTACGAGGCAGCGGAGTAGTAGAGGGACCACTACCGAGGGAGAGGACCAGGAGATCATCGAGACTGGTGACGGAGGGGAAATCACGTTTATTGTGAAGAACGTGAGTGACGGCGGCGGCGGCAGGATTATTCATGACAAGGCCACCGTCCACCGCCAAGCAGGAAGTCTTTCCGTCTACAGAAGTGAGGTCAAAAGGCTTGAACACTGACGGTGTCGCTGATGTTGCACGGCAGACCTTCCAGAGCTCGAAGTCGTAACTCGCTGACTCAGAGGCATCGGCTCTGGAGAAGACGAACGGCGCCGAAGTTTTGAGATCAAAACAAGGCACGAGAAGAGGCTTACATGTGTCTTTCAACGTGAGAGGCTTGCCGTCGTACCGCTTAAATGCCTCCTTCAATACCTTTTCCATACTCTTTCCTGAGAACCTTCGTTTCCGGCGAAACAGTCCGACAGTCTTCACATTGAAGATCTCCGACTGTTTCTCCATGACAAACTTCACTGCTTCTCTAGCGGTGAATAAAGGACGGCCGGAACCATCGTCGGCAGTAATCATTGCAGCGTAAAAAGCGCCTATTCCAGTTCCAGCAACGATATCGAAGTAATCAGCAATACGAGATTGAGAATCGCCAGTTTTAGCTTGGATCTGGTCTTCGAGAACAATCAAAGCGGAGGCAGCGACAATGCCGGTGGTTCCACCGCCATCAATACTGAGAATGCGCGTTTTCTTACCATCAGATTGGTAAAGCCACTTCTGCTCCAGCTTATTGAAGATCTCGAGCGTCACCTGACTCAACTCCATCAAAAAGATCTTCCAAATATTCAATACTAAAATTCCAAAACCAATAAGAGTGAAAGAGGAAAAGGCCGGGCGGCAGGAAGCAGCAGTGATGGAAACTACGACCTGAAGGCTAGAAAGTAGGGATTGATAAGGCAGAAGGAGTGAGAGAGTAAGGGAGTGTAGGTTGGGGAAGGATTAGCAGAATGCCTAGATGATGAAAAGCGAATCGTCACGCAGGGATGCTGAAAAGCATTAAAATCTGTAACGGTGTTCAATGAGCACAGAAGGCGTGAGAGGGAGGAGGGAGGGAGTGAAGTAGTGGGGGGGGACTCTGGGGAGTGGAGCAATGCAGTTAAAACAGTCAGTGCGGATCAAACAGTTCTTCGCCACTTGTAATATATATACGTACATTTTGCAAACCTCCCAGCCACCACTTCCACTCCTCCCCAAAACAAAAGAAACAAAAGAAGAAAAAAAACACTCCTTCAAGTTAGAGTTATTTTACCTTCACAAAAAGAAAAAAAGAAGTTAGAGTTATTTTCACTATCATTGTTTTATTTTTCAGAAAATCAATTTGTATTACTTATTTCATTTCAAAAATATTATCCTAATTTGAATTGAATATAATTATTATGGTTTAACTTGAAGTGAAACTATTTTGGTCAACTATGTATATTCTGGTCTTTGTTAATTGATGTAAACTGAAAAAATCATTAAAATGCTAACTGAAAGGCTATTATAGAAGCTTTAACTACTTCTACATTTTTATTTTTAGAAAGCATACAATATAATTAGAGCAAATTAAATCAGAACTATATTTTAAGAACGGAGTACATAACATATCATCGCCCCCCTTTCCATACATACCCAGAAACAACATTATTCGAGTAAATTAAAACAAAACTAACACAATATTTTACGGACATAATACATAACATATCATCTTCCCCTCCCCTCCCCTCCCCTTCCCTCCCCCCTTGCCATACACACCCAGAAACAACATATCATTTATTAATTATTTTTATGAATATGAAAAAGTGTAAAAAGTGATGTCTCCTAGTAGTTGTGTTTATTGTACAAAAGAATAACATTGGTATAAAATAATATTATTATTTATGAAAAAGTATTAAATTATACTAAAATATGAATTATAATTATTAAAATGAGTAATATATTGAATATTTTATGTTATTAATAATAATATTTACTTTGTCATGTTTAATGAGTCAGTTGATTAATATCAAATACAGTCCAAACGTCGTAAAATTCAAAAAAAAAAACATGATTATAATCATCTTCCAATCAGGACTTAGATTGCAGTATAGCCTTAATACATGTGGTTGGGGGTTCGATTCCCGTTCATGTGAATAGAGCATACCATTTGGCCAGTCCCCTACCACTTTGTATGCTGACCGCAGGGACGGAAGATTAGTCTTCTGGCTTTCGGCATGGAGGATACCTCGGGCAACCCATTAAAAAAAATTAATAAGGATTGACAAAATAAAAGGTAAAAGTGGAAATGTGAATATTGGAATAGAATATTCCCAAAAAAAATGCATAAAGGAACAGGAAACTAGCAAGGGTCAAAGTTAAATTCAGAGGAATCATGGTTACCTGCCTTAAGTATTCATCTATCGGTACAATTTATAATATTCGTTGTATTTCTCTTTATTTACTCCAATTTTATCAGCGCATAGTTTAGCAGCTACCCTAAAGTTACATCATCACCGACCGTGATTTAGCGTCAAAGTAGGACCCTTAATATCAGCCAATTGGAATCATAGAACCCTAATGAATTGACTATACTTAAAAGGGAGAAAAACACACAAGTCACGACAGACCAAAAAGAGAAGAGATATTTATGGCGGGCAAATGGCCGAAAATATCCCCTCAATTATCTTGAATGTTAAGATTATAACTGACTTCGAGAGCTTTCTTCGTCTTAATTTAATAAGTTTTGTGGTGAAAAGTTTATGATTTGGTATTCACAAAATATTTATGTCTAAACTCGTTTTTGTATATAGAGCTGACCGAATGATCTAAACATCCGCATGCAAGGGAAACTTAAATATAATTCATCATATAAATATCATCTGAGCTATTACGTCAATTCCCATTGTGGTCCACGGACTGCCGGTGGAGCACATCTCTCGATTTACATCTCACTTGGCTAAGGGGCCTCTGGTACATGTGGGGGAGAAACCACTCCCTCATCAAAGCTATTACGTCAATTCCCATTGTGGTCCACGACTATTTTTTCCGCTAAAAATGGCCCGTCAAATATATATTCCTTTAAACTAGGTCCATTCTCATCATTCCAGAAGGCAAACCAATAAATCCAAGAAACCGTCTCCTTTGATTCCACCGCTCTGAAACCTTTTTTCCTCTAACTATATATGTATAGCAATATTAAAGTGAAACGCTTTTATCATTATGAAAATGAAAACCATTTGCACATACATAAAATTAAATCCAAAACCTAAAACCTAGTATCAAGCCTCTTAACTTTTGACAACTAAGTCAAACTTCATTACTATACCGTGAAACATTGAACGGCAATGAACAACTTTTAAATGCAAAAGTATACGAAGTACACATTTGAAGTATAAGTTTCAATTTCCTATTTGAAGGACTAAAGTGTGTGTATAATGCGTGAATATGTGTGTGCATTTCTGCAAAATTGCATAACATGTATAACCATTGGTGTGTTAGAACATAAATGTTCAAAGACCATAATGTTTTGGGTTTAATGCATGTTTACGTAGTAATTTCTTCATTTTATAGTGCGTTGACTAAAAGCAAAAATTTTACAGACCATCTTAGCTATTCGTCCAAATAAAAAAACTGAAAAGAATTTATTTATGCAACATTGATTTGTTATATGTGAAGATAGCTGCAGCCTGCATGCAGCAAAAGTATTCTTTCATGCTACAGAGAGATCCACTTGAAATATTTATATTTATTTTCCGTGTTAAATTAAAGAAAAATTCAGCCTTCTGGTTTAAAAATAATTTAACACAGTGTAGACGGAGTAGCCCTACCTTAATCACGTGTATTATGTTACTTTTTTGGCAACCAGCAGAATCTGATATAAAATCAAATTACTGCCAAAGCAAGTTTTAGGATCCTTTTATTATGGGAATCATATGTACATAAATAATTTGTCAGTCAACTATAATATTATAGAGGAAAAGCGCATAACATGCAAGAAAAGGGACAATCTTATACATTTTACCTAAATTCCAGATACGTGTCACATGATTCCTCTATAATGTTAAATATTTGGCTTCATAAATATGTCGGAGATATCTTAATGAAACAAATCTATTATAATACATTCATGTTATTATCATAGACTTGATGGTCACCATTTTAGAATTAAGTACATTTCTAGTTTATTCATCAGCCATTATACGTTAGTTAAAAACACAACACACACACATATACATACAGATATATATACATATATATAAACACACACGTACATATATACATACATACACACACACACACACACACATACATACATACATACATACATACATACATACATACATACATACATACATACAACAACAACAAGCCCCCCTGGAATAGTCCAGTTAGTACTCGGGTTGAGGATTGCTAACAAGAGGTCATGAGTTCGAATACAGAGACGCGCACAGTGTGTGTTCCTCTGCTGTCAGGCCAAAAGCCTGGTTTGTGGGGGGCGCTCGGGTTAGAGATTGCCAACAAGAGGTCATGAGTTCGAATCTAGGGACGCGCACAGTGTGTGTTCCTCTGCTGCCAGGCCAAAGGCCTGGTTTGTGGGGGCACCTTGTGTGGGTAACTGTGTCTCATCCAATCTAGGAGGCCGCTGGACTTCTGATTTACATCCTCCACAAAGCTCCTTGGGGATGAGGCATTGGAGGCCCTTTGGGTTGGGGTTCAACCTTTTGCTAACAAAAACAACAACAACAACAACAACATTACTACATTGCCTTAGATGCTTCCGCCCGTGGCGGGGTATAGGGGTTGGATGTACGCAACCATACCCATGTGTTAGAAACACAGAGAGCTTGTTTTCCGATGACCCATAATGATGCGTCAAGCTGTGTCGATCAACTAATACTTCACAATATAAGGAGCGCAGCTTATTTAGTGAGTCATTTTGTTTTATTCCATCATATTTCAAAGTCAAAGAATAATGTGTCTTTGACTCTATTGAAAATATAAATACACATAAATATATATACATACATACCACTTTTTTAACTAAATATGTTCTGTATGGCAGAGGCACGTGACAGGCAGCAATAACCACGGCTTTAACCGAGGACTCAGGCACTGCTTCAACCGAGGACTGGGCACTTGTTTTCACTTTTTTTTTTACCCCTATGATTTACTTTGGTCAATTAAAAGATGGTCTCAACAAAGACTGGAAGCGTGTATGCAGTTCTAAACCTTTAATGAAAAACGACTCTATGACTTTGGCTTTATTGATGAGCCAAAAAATACCCCTCGTTAGTCAATAAAACGGTCAACGTTGAAGTAAGGTGAAAGGATGGCCGAGTATGGTGGGTCGGTCCGGAGGTAGACCAGACCACAGGCAGACAAACAGTCCGTCTCGGCTACAGGGCCCCACCGCCATTTCGTTTGTCGGGCCCTTCGGTCATCTTGATGATAGAGTTCCAGCGCCCTCTGGGGGCTAAGAATCTCACCTCGGCCTAAGGGTCCCATTTCGGCCCGCATCCCCGACTCGGGCTACAACTTCACCTCGGCCAATGAATAGTGCTCGGCCTCGGATCCAATTTGTCCAGCGAACTCAGAAAGGCTCTCCAATGATTTACGGAGCTGGTCATTTTCATCTCGGCATGACGACCTCACATTTCAAGTGGTCATCTCGGGCATCCAGAGGATGTCGGTTAGGCCCCTAGCTCGGACAAAAGGAACCCACACTCGGTTCCTTTTGCTCTCAACGGTTTATTACAGCCATGCGGATCTCAGACTAATGACCCCGGCCAAACTACAACAGTCACGAAGCTATGTGCTACGTGGCATACATACATTCTCGATTCTCCAGATGTCAACCGTACGGGGGGAAGTTCTCAGCACAGCAATCCTTAGCAGCTGCGCGGCTGCCATGCAAGCTAGCCAGACGTCTTCATCTCATCTATCCGAGACAATAGTTGGCGAACATGCAAGTCAGCCAGGTGTCATCACTTCAACCCTTTGGGACACTTAGTCCTCAACCACACCAAGTATAAAAGAGCTTCTCCAACAGTAAGAAGATCCAAGTCAAAATCAGAAGAAAAACAGACAAGACAAAAATACCCCGCTGTTCTTAACTCAGCTCGGCCTGCACTGTGGCCGACCCCAAACAGGTTCCATCAAACCACTATTTCAATTAAAGCTCTATGCTAAAATGCCCAGAACTGACTTGAGCGTCGGAGGGTTTTCCCGGGACAGCGTCCTGGGTCTCTTAACGCTCTTTTTCCTTTCTCAGGTTTCCTAGGGAGACAAGTGACGAAGGGGTGACGGCTTTAGACCCCGGATATTTCGACTTTTACCTTGGCGAGACAATCCGACCTCGTCATTTTGGCGCTAGAAGGAGGGCCCGAACCTCCGGGTCCCTTGACTTTCGAAATATCAAGTTATTTCTAAAAATTCTTAGCTTAGGAAGCCATTGAGAGAAAGATGAGCAGAGAAGGCAATCAAAGGCTCTCTTTGCAATCAACTGCATCACGTTTCCAGGAGTTTGAGTTAACTCCCATTACCTTCTCATATGAGGAACATATGCGAGCCATACACTATGTGGCACAAAACCCAGCAGCTTTCCAGGCTGTATTGGAATTGAGAAGGGAAGCGTTCAGAGAAGGAACAAGTAATCCTTCTTCCAGTGGTACCAGCGTTCAGCAGTTGGAATATTCTCCATCTCGGCCAGGATATCATTCTGAATGTCAAACTGTGGTTATAACTGAAGCTGAGTACCCATTTCGAAGGTCTGATGATCAGACCATACAGAGCCCTTCGACTTCACCTCGGCCTCGAAGTCTTGAAAGACATATCCAGGCCTCACGGCGAGAAAGAGCATCCGTTAAGGTCCGGATGGGGGGCCAGGGCAGAGAAAGAAGTTCCTTGCTCGCTTCCAAAGCTCGTATTCTTTCCTATATGAGGAAGAAAAGCCTGGTAAAGGAACCTAAACCTCTTGCAGGACCACTCCATAAGAGGGATCCACAACTCTACTGCCTATATCATCATGATATAGGGCACGATACAGAAGACTGTAGGCAGCTCGGAAAAGAGATAGCCCGTCAAATGGAGCTCGGTCATCTGCACCAGTTTCACAATCCGAGATGAAACACATGCAGGGGAGCAAAATTAGATGTTCCTCGAGGTGAACGTCAACCCGAGTGGTAGCTCTAAGTTGGAAAGTTAGGCTATCTAGTCCAATAATAGAGTTCAAAGGAGGGACCAATCTTCGAATACATCTGAAAACCCCCAGTTCAGCCTTGTAGTTGGCTTGTACAAATCACCTCTCGATGTATGAAACTTCTCAGCAATAAAAAGTGTTCCTTCAACTCAATGTTATGGACAGTTTTGCAGAACTGAAGTTTCCTACCAGAAAGACCTCGGCTAAGTTCCAGGCACCTGCCCGCTATAGGGTGAAAAAAGACCTCGGCTAAGTTCCAGGCACTTGCCCGCTAAAGGGTAAAAAATTTTCTCCTCAGCAGGATCTGGGGAAAGAGCCCGCCAGAGGGTTAAATTTCTCCTCAGCAGGATCTGGGGAAAGAGCCCGCCAGAGGGTTAAATTTCTCCTCAGCAGGATCTGGGGAAAGAGCCCGCCAGAGGGTTAAATTTCTCCTCAGCAGGATCTGGGGAAAGAGCCCGCCAGAGGGTTAAATTTCTTCTCAGCAGGTTTGGGAAAGATCAAGAGCTGAAGTTGCGTCTCGGCCAACTCGGGACGCTAACTTGCACAGGACTCGTATGACCTTGGCAGATCTAGATAAGGTCGGGGCAGATCTTTATATCTCACCTCGGCTAGTGTACAATGGATATGCTCGAGTGATTATAAATGAGATCTCGGCCAAGGCTTCACGAGATTCTCTAATTCAAACTCAGCAAGACAAGGTAACTTTTGTTTTGTTAATCTTTTATTAAGACTGAGCAGGTTTAACAAGACCGACACTCAATCTCGGCAACCAGAAACCTGGAACAAGTCCTTGATATGCCCAAGGTAAAAACCCGTCAGAGGGTTGAAGTTGCACCTCGGCAAGTCAGGGGTAAAAAGCCCGTTGCAGGATAGAACAAAACTTTGGCAAGCCCAAGGTCAAAGCTCATAAGAAGGCGAAACGAAAAACTTGGTTAAACCGAGGCGAAGGCCCAGTAAAAAATGGACCTGCATATAATTCAGCAAGTCCGAATAGCCGACGTAAGAACTTGGCAACAACAAGTTTGAAAGGTTAATTTGGCTTGGCAATGGGTTCACACTGACGTGAAGTTGGTTTATGTTCAATAGAATTAATTAAGTTCACTAAGACTGACATGAAAAGTTAGCAGTAACAACAAAAATGCTCAGGGCAAAAGAATCAATTAAGTCAGAAAAAGGTTTTCATAGATGAAAAGCTGAATTACAAGATGATGTCTGCCCTGATAAAGATGAACAAAAGGAATCTTAAACCTAATCATCCTGATCTTCGTCCCTCAAGTCAGCTCCATCCACAAACTTTTGGAACATTTCTTCAAAGTCATGGGCAGCAAGAGGGTTGTACAGCTCAGCTAGGCGGGGATCACTTTTGTTCAGATCGGGATAGACAGCAGAGCAGACATCAATGGCTTTCGTCTGGCCGGCCTCCATGGCTGAGCCTTGCAGATGGATCATATTTTCTTCAAAGAACTTGGATTTTCTGAAATCTTGAATAGTTCTGATCTCAGCTTCTATCAGTTTTTCACGCAGAAGGTTGATCATGTCTGCGTCATCTTGGCTTTTCTGCGTCAGCTCAGCATTTTGTTTCTTCAAACACTCAACCTCATTTAAAGATTGAGTGGAAGCCAGCTCAAGGTCAGCCACTTTATTTTCCAACTCATCCACCTTAGAGTTGGAGGTGGCCAACCTCATCTCAGCATCTTCAGTCCTCTTTTGGAGATGGGCGATTCCAGTTTCCAGGTCGGTAACTTTCTGGGTCAGCTCAGTTCTTCTCTTCTCTGATACTTCAAATCGTTCCTTAGAAGTTGCCAGCTCCCCAAGGAAGTTTCTACTGCGAGTAACCAGCTCCATCCCCTGACCTCGGATCTATTTAACAAGATAGCATGAAGAAGAAGTCCAATAACAAAATAAGCAAAGTACTCAACAAGGGATTTGCTTACCAGAGCAAGGTTGGACATATAAGCATTAGTCAGGGCTGCAAAATCAGTCGCCCTGAATCTCTGAAGATCCCGAGGCAAGATTGCGGCTTTATTTAGCCTTTCAGCAACAATAGGATTCTCAGCAGAATCCCCCTCGGAAAACCCAATCAAAATTGGGTCTTGAACATTACCCGATTGGGGCAAGATCTCCTCAGCTGGGTCAGCAGTGAACATCTCCGGACTATGAGATGGCCCCGGATCACCTCTGCTAGAACCTTCACCCCGTTGCCTCTTCCGGGGGAGAAGGTTAGAACGCTCACCGGCGTCAGCTGGAACTTCAGATTCAGTTGGAGCCTGGGGTTGGACCTCAGCCTCAGGCTCATCGTCCATAATGGTAATGGGCAGAGCTGTGCAGAAATAAAAATGAAATAGAGCCCAAGTATAACACGCTTGGAAAATTTTCTATGAAGAAAAGGTTTACCTGGTTCAGGCTCCGCCAGCTCGGGTTGAGCAGGGACAACACTAGAAACTGGGGGCACCGTTGAGGTGGAAGCTCCCCCAGAGCCAAGTGTGGCTAACCTTCTTTCTCTCCTAAGTCTTTTTCTGGCTTGAGTCTCAGCCATCATGTCCAAGCGGGTAGAAGGACCGGCCATTGCACCTGCATTCAGAATTGAAGAATTAAAGTATTAAAAGAGGGAAAAAATAGCAAGAAAGAAAAAGAGTAATATCCACCTCGGATAATGGTTAATTGATCTGGGGAGAGTGGCAGATATAGGTGGCCAACAGCCGAATGCTCCAGGTCGGCCGCTAACCAGATCTCCGAGTCCACCTTCTGCCAGTCAATGATTATGGGAAGGGCTCGAAGTCTGTCTGCTTCACTGCAGTGATCTCGGCTCGGCCTCGTGTTATCAGTCTTGCCAGCCTTCCAGATACTTCTGCTCGGCAGTTCGGACCTTTTGATATAAAAGAATTTCCCCTTCCATCTCTTATTGGAGGTAGGAATATTGGTAGCAAAGGGGAAGTCAATGCCAGACGTTCGCTTACTGAAATAGTACCAGCTCTGCGAAGACCGGCATGCAAAAAGTGCTCGGAAAATACTAGTATTGAAGGGGAGCTCAGCAAGTCTTAAGAAAAGAATATAACAAAGGATGAGTTTAAGGCCGTTGGGTTGAATTTGCGGAAGCCTGAGCCCGTAAGCTCGCAAGATGCGGAGAAGGGGTTCGGGAACAGGAAGGTTGAACCCGGACTTGAAGTAGTCTTCATAGACTGCTTCATAATCTCGGGGAGGATCGTAGGCAGTTTGACCCGGCAAAGGTAAAACTGGGCCAAAACGGTTCTTATCAACTTTGTAATATTTACAAATCCTATCCAGGTCGGCCTCAGAAAGAGAAGTAGAAGTCTCTTGAACAGTAGGAGAAGGCCGACCTCTCTCAATAACTCCAGAAAACTGAGAAGGATCCCTCAATAGGGCTGGAGGGTTGACGGACACCGGAGCAGAAGGAACCCTCACTTGCTCCGGTGAGGAATCAATTACGGTTAGAGCTCTGCTAGACTGAACAGAGTCCCCGATGGTTGGGAGTAAATTGCCGATGGGAAGATCATCGGCAAAAGCAGAACCACCAGATAGTGACGGAGAAGCAACGGCTTCTCCGCCTCCGGCAGCATAAGAACCTCCTTCCGAAAGGTTCTGCGAGTCATGAGAAGAAGAAGACATTATGAAGATGAGAAGAAGACTTACAAAGGTTAAAGGTTGAAGACGACTGAACGTAGAGGGGGCAAAGGCTGGAAAGAGCTTGAAGATACCGGAATTGAAAAAGCTCGCCGGAGAAGAAGCTAAATTGCTGAGGTAGGGAAACAAAGGCAAATAAAGAAAAGAAGTGATCTGTGGAAAACCTATTTATAGGGTTTCACCTCGGTAGCCCAAGAGTCGTCAGGAATAAATGGCTCTTGATTTGTGAAACGGCGGAGCCCCAAAAGCTGCGCAGATAACGCTTCGTGCTCTGCGCAAACAGTAAATGTGCAGACTGAACCAATCAAAATTGGACGCGCGCCAGAACAGATAGCGCACTGAATGAATCAGGTCAGAGACAACCGATCAGCTCGGCCAAAAGTTACCATTGGCACATTGTACATTGTGCTCCTAATAAATACGTTAAGCGGTCTAGTCAGATCTTAACACGTCATCATTCTGGAACACAATTCGAGAAAAATTTGAACAGATTAACCTGCCCTCTCAGGTCAGCTCGGCCAGCCTAATCTGGGGGGCAAGTGATGAGCCAAAAAATACCCCTCGTTAGTCAATAAAACGGTCAACGTTGAAGTAAGGTGAAAGGATGGCCGAGTATGGTGGGTCGGTCCGGAGGTAGACCAGACCACAGGCAGACAAACAGTCCGTCTCGGCTACAGGGCCCCACCGCCATTTCGTTTGTCGGGCCCTTCGGTCATCTTGATGATAGAGTTCCAGCGCCCTCTGGGGGCTAAGAATCTCACCTCGGCCTAAGGGTCCCATTTCGGCCCGCATCCCCGACTCGGGCTACAACTTCACCTCGGCCAATGAATAGTGCTCGGCCTCGGATCCAATTTGTCCAGCGAACTCAGAAAGGCTCTCCAATGATTTACGGAGCTGGTCATTTTCATCTCGGCATGACGACCTCACATTTCAAGTGGTCATCTCGGGCATCCAGAGGATGTCGGTTAGGCCCCTAGCTCGGACAAAAGGAACCCACACTCGGTTCCTTTTGCTCTCAACGGTTTATTACAGCCATGCGGATCTCAGACTAATGACCCCGGCCAAACTACAACAGTCACGAAGCTATGTGCTACGTGGCATACATACATTCTCGATTCTCCAGATGTCAACCGTACGGGGGGAAGTTCTCAGCACAGCAATCCTTAGCAGCTGCGCGGCTGCCATGCAAGCTAGCCAGACGTCTTCATCTCATCTATCCGAGACAATAGTTGGCGAACATGCAAGTCAGCCAGGTGTCATCACTTCAACCCTTTGGGACACTTAGTCCTCAACCACACCAAGTATAAAAGAGCTTCTCCAACAGTAAGAAGATCCAAGTCAAAATCAGAAGAAAAACAGACAAGACAAAAATACCCCGCTGTTCTTAACTCAGCTCGGCCTGCACTGTGGCCGACCCCAAACAGGTTCCATCAAACCACTATTTCAATTAAAGCTCTATGCTAAAATGCCCAGAACTGACTTGAGCGTCGGAGGGTTTTCCCGGGACAGCGTCCTGGGTCTCTTAACGCTCTTTTTCCTTTCTCAGGTTTCCTAGGGAGACAAGTGACGAAGGGGTGACGGCTTTAGACCCCGGATATTTCGACTTTTACCTTGGCGAGACAATCCGACCTCGTCATTTATCATTAATGATATTAAGTGCCAAAAAACAGACCTTTATTTTAAATGCATTTTCTTTTTCCTGCTACCCATTAAATTTGGCTTCATCAACAAAAAGGAAAAAAGCAGGATGAGTGTTCAATTGCTGGATCCAGAGGCCTTTAGAATATATAACATTTTAATGTTGATTTTTTACGATCTGAACAAGTGTTCAATTCGACTGGTTGTAACATTTATAGCCTCTTTGTTTTCCTGAAATAATTAAGTTTTACTTTTGATTGCATGAATTTCATATAGTCAAATACTACTGGTATTATAAATAGATGATTCAATACATTGGAAAGCACTGTACATGAGATGCACTTCCCAATAATTGAATCTAGTAGTTCTTATTATTGAGACATCAATCTTCATCGCTGAGATAAAAAATCACCGACTTTGATTAGCGGACATTTCGTGTGTAGGTAATATGATGGAACAAAGCAAAATAACTCACCAAATTGGCTGCGTTTATTATATTGTGAAGTGACAGACACAGCTTGATGCAATTTTAATTATGTATCATTAGAAAACAACCTCTATATGTTTATAATATATAAGTATGGTTGCGTGTAAACGGCTCCACATACCCTATCATCGGCGGGACTCTCTCAGCCAAGGAGGTAATGTTCTTGTTGTTGTGGTGTACCTTACTGTAACTATGACAAAAAAAAAAAGTTTAACACCAAGATTTCAAAACAGTCTCCTGTATGTTACACTTATAATGGGTTTCTCATTTCTTTTTCTACTAATGGTTGATATGGAGAAGTTGAGACTTGAAACGTGCTACCGCTTTCGTGGAATTGTCCCCTGTGCAAGACTCCTAGAAGTAAACTAATCTAACCTGACTTTATAGCACCACATCGAAATTGTTCAAGATTTTTTTTTTTTAAAAAAAAAAGTACTCTAAAAACTTTCTGTACCTGAGGAAGTCTATGTTAGAAGCTTGAAAAGAGGTTTGTGACTAGATGACATAAAACTAAGTTTCCTTGGGGAGAAAAACATGGAATTAGAGGGAACAGGAGCAAAGACTTTCTGGCTTCCGACAAATTAGAAATTCCAACGAGACCAGACAAAAGACGACTTCGTCTTTATTGTTCCTTCCCTTTTTCCTATACACAAGGCACTAAGAAAATATATGTTAGTCACAAAGTCACACATAAACACAAATAAATTCCTACAAGAAAAGAAACACAGATAAGAGCTGCAAGTCTCAAGGGCGTAAAACAAATCTCCCTTTAATCACTTGACTTGTTAGAGAAGCAGTTTTGGTCTTATCTATTTTCAACTACTCGCGAACCCGAATTCAAAAAAAACACGAAAAGTAAAAAGACCACACAATTGATATCCATGTCTGTCTGCTAAGAAGTGAAGAAGAAAAGAAACCAAAAGCAACCGCAAAACATTATAGTCAGATAGAGAAGAATGTACTAAACTAATCATATATTCCTACAAAAACCTAGTGGAACACTTACCACTTGAAAGAGATGTGAATTCCTAATCCTATAGGTTAACAACGTCACAATAACACTGTCTTGTGACATTGATGTCATAAGTTCGAGCCGCTGAAATAACATCTTACACAAAATGTAAGATAAGTCTACGTACATCAAATCACGAAACAAACTAATTCCTCTTTAGACCCGATACAAACGTAAGTGCACATCATGACCACTCCCTCGTTGGTATTCGATATATTGCATCGAAATCTCTTAGATGTGACTAATTAGTTTTTACAAATAATGACAATGTTTCACACAAATGTTATTTTTTTTTGGTATGATAGCACATGAGAGTGAAGACGCAGAATAAAAAATAAAAAAATCTCCAGCTGATATTTTGGGACATCACTTATAATCTTGAAATATAAATTTCTCATTAGTTCTACAAGAGTACGAATGTGGGACAAAAAGGTATTATCAGGCGAAAGGAATATGTTGTTACAATTCCCATTTCACATGGCTAATCTCTCAGCAAAACAACGCAGACCAAGCTATATATGTCAATTATGTCACCTTGCAAGTTAATTTAAAACATCTCATACACAGACGTACACAACATTAATGTCCACCAAACCCTCAGCCAAGTCCAAATGTTTATCACTGGCTTGTGGTTTGTGATTGAGGACGGGTTCTACGGTGCGTACGTATGTCAAGCCATTTATTATCTCTTTTCACCCAAGTCTAGATATTCATGTCTGGATTGTGGTTTGTGATTGATGACGGGTTTTAAGACACGTGTGTATGCCAAGCCACATTGCCACGTAAAGACAGGTATTGAGAATATAATCTCCATCGCCTACTTTGAGAAAAATATATCGGATATATTAGAATTAGCTACCACCACCCATTGACTTAAGGTTTTGAGTGGATATAGGTCTTTATCTCATGTAATTACATCTTTCAACACATTCCAAAATACTGGCTTTTCTTTTTTCTTTTTTTCCCCACTTGAACAGAACGAAGATCCTTCTCCTTTCAGCTTGGAGATTCCCACTAGATAAAAATAGCATCCACTGGCATACTAGAAATACATAACTGGCATCAGGTGGTGAAGAATATTGCTCGGCTATTAGCTCCTGAAAATTTTTCTTCCGTCCTTGAATTGACTGAAAAACTGCTACCCAAGAGTATGCATATCTAATTTCAAAGAGCAAAGTATGGCGAAGAATCTTCAGCAATCAAAGAATATCGCGACTCCCATGGAGTATTTTATCAGGGTAATGTAGGTTTATGCTGGTTAATGTACTTTGCATATTTTCTACAAATTTCAGCATCAAATTGCACATCCCTCATCTGCAGAAAATAAACGTCAGTTGATCTTGAAATGTATTACATTACCAAAGTAATCTGTATTTTCTACCATACCTCCAATTTTCCCTTTGATCCACCCACAGCAAGTAAAAGGGACAATCATTTGAGTCATGAAAAAATGGCCGAATATCTTGCATTAAGTGGCCGAATATTTTGATATTAAGTGTAGAATATTTTGTATTCATGATCCACATTGATTGTAACATATTTAGCACATGTTAATATCATGTATCATAATGATAGGATACGTTAGCATAATTAGCGTGATTACGATAGCGTGATTAGTGGAGCATTATAGGAAACAACATTGTACTTATACTCTTGATTGAAATCAATACAAGGCAAAGAAGATATTTCATCTATTATGGTATCAGAGCCATAATTTCTTCTCACTCATTCTTCCCACCGCCGGCAGCTCACCACCGCCGCCCGCCACCGCCGCTCTTCACTCACCACCACTCAATTTCTATCATCTCAAATGGCTGACACCAAGTTTCATCCCACACTTGCTGTCACCAACATCAAAAATTTCATTCCCATCACTCTTGAGATGGAGAAAAGCCACTACTCTTCTTGGTCTGAACTCTTCAAAATTCACTGTCGAACGTATCAAGTGCTCGATCACATCATTTCCCCCTCATCTACTGCTTCTTCCTCCACAGGCAAAAGCACTGAAGACACAGAACTGTGGAGTCGTCTCGATGCCATCGTACTCCAATGGATATATGGTACCATCTCTACCGACTTACTGCACACTATTCTTGCTCCGGACCTTACTGCTCAGAAAGCTTGGATCAATCTCCAGAACATATTTCAAGATAACAAACACTCTCGTGCTGTTTATCTTGAAAATCAATTCTCTAACACAAGACTTGATAATTTTTCTAACGTCTCCTCTTATTGTCAAGAACTAAAATCTCTTGCAGATCAATTGTCTAATGTTGGTTCTTCTGTCTCTGATCAACGCCTTGTTCTCCAACTCGTCAGTGGCTTGAACGAAAATTATGACGGAGTTACCACCATCATTCAACAAAGCAATCCACTTCCCACCTTCTATGAGGCCCACTCTCGCCTTATCCTCGAAGAAACTCGAAAATCCAAGCAAACTGCCTCTGCCGCCAAAATTGCTGATACCGCCCTAAACACCACCACCACAAACCAACATACCTCTCCCAACCCCCCACCGCACTCCCCCCCACCCTCCTACTCCCAGCCCACCCGTCCCCATTTCCGCGGACCCTCCCATCGTGGCCGTGGTCGCGGCCGCGGCCGTGGCCGTTCTAACCGCCCTCCATGGCAACAATCCTATTCCCCATGGCAGTCACATTCCCCATGGCGATGGCCATCCCAGCCGTGGTTCACCCCTCCATGCCCCTATCCCTCCTTTCCCTCTACACCGCCAAACCCACCTCAACCCGGCCTCCTCGGTCCTCGCCCATCCCAAGCCCACGCCGCATCACACCATTTCTCCCCATATACTCCTACTGATATCGATCAAGCCATGCACACCCTGACCCTTCAGTCCCCTGAACCTACTTGGTACATGGACACCGGCGCTACCTCCCATATGACTTCCAACTCAGGTATGCTCTCGTCTTATTTTAATAAGTCTCCTTAAAACTCAATTATGGTTGGCAGTGGTCACTCTATTCCTGTTCTTGGTATGGGACATACACATCTTCCTCCGCCCCTACCCCCTCTCCAATTATCCAATATTCTACATGCTCCTCAAATAGTCAAGAATCTTATTTCTGTTCGTCGATTTACCACTGACAATAATGTTTCCATTGAATTTGATGCTTCTGGTTTCTCTGTGAAGGATCGTCATACGGGCAACCAAATTCTGAGATGCAATAGCACTGGTGATCTCTACCCACTCACTCCATCGCCACCACCCTCCCCATCGGCCCTATTGTCTGTTTCTGCTGATACATGGCACAATCGACTGGGCCATCCTAGTCGCTCAGCTTTCGACTTTTTACGCACCAACAATCGTATCAGTTTAACTTCAAATTGTAATAAAGCCCCCTGTTCTTCATGTGTACTTGGCAAACATGTTCGATTGCCTTTTTCTGATTCTATGAATAAAACATCTATGCCATTTGACATTATACATAGTGATGTATGGACGTCCCCTATTCTGAGTTCAACAGGTCACAAATATTATGTTCTATTCATTGATAATTATTCTAACTTCTTATGGACGTTTCCTATGGGACAAAAATCCGAAGTGTTCTCTCATTTTATTTCTCTTCACAAATATATACACACTCAATTTGGCCTCTCTGTTAAATGCTTGCAGTGTGACAACGGTGGCGAATACACAAACACTCAGTTTCATAATTTCTGTAATCAAAATGGGATGACACTCCGCCTATCTTGCCCGCATACTTCCTCTCAAAATGGTAAAGCCGAACGTACTATTCGTACCATAAATAATATCGTACGCACCCTTCTCATTCACGCTGGTCTTCCACCATCTTTCTGGCACCATGCTCTCTCCATGACCACCTACCTCCTTAATATACTCCCATGCCAAAACCTATCTAATCTTACTCCAACACAAATTCTCTATAACACCACTCCTTCTTACTCCCATCTCCGCGTATTTGAATGTCTCTGCTATCCACTCCTACCCTCAACCACTATACACAAACTCCATGCACGCTCCACTCCTTGCATCTTTCTGGGTTATCCATCTAATCACCGGGGGTACAAATGCTATGAACTTTCTACGGGTAAAATTCTCATCTCTCGTCATGTCATATTTGACGAACACACCTTTCCCTACTCTACGAATTCTCCTACGTCACCTCCCACATATACTTTTCTCAACGGTGATTACTCCCCTCCACTTCACAATCCTCTACTATACCCCAACCCCCCTACCATCGCCCCTGCCCCCACCGCCCCTAACCCTTCGGCCCCCCCTCGCCGACCCCACCTTCGCCCACCAACCCCTCAACCGCACCCACACATATCCGTACAATCACAACCCGTAGCATGCATGGAATTGTCAAACCCAAACGACCTCTCAATCTTCATGTCACATCCTCCCCTTCACCCCTTCCTCGAAACCCAACCGAAGCACTTCGTGATTCTAACTGGTATGCTGCCATGCATGATGAGTTTGATGCACTTATTAAAAATAACACGTGGGTCTTAGTTCCCCGTCCACCCAATGTTAACATCTTACGTTCCATGTGGATTTTCCGTCATAAAACTCGTTCTGATGGTTCTTTTGAGCGTCATAAAGCTCGTCTTGTAGGTGATGGACGCTCTCAACAACAAGGCAT